>RCWM02000473.1:610000-852001 GCA_003667255.2 Euschistus heros | reverse complement strand
GGATGAAGTTTTTAAGAATATGGATTCCGCGGCCCTAATAGAAGCACAACCAGGACCCCCGATATATCCCCCATGCAGATCCATAACTCTCCTTGTCGATAACTTATACAGGGTATAGAACAAGAACCACAGGGGTGTATAATGCCTTGTTCTCGGTAGGACCTAATATAAATTGCATCTCGAGGGTACAGCCAATGAGACATTCAAGCGATCTAGAACGAATATGGAGCTCAGATACGGTACGAAGCCGCCTAATAAGCTGTACATAAGCAAAGGAATGGTTTTCATGATGTGCCACCGCACTCTCGCGGGAGATTGCACGACCAGCATCTAGGTTGTGATCATATTTTTCAGTTTGGCATTTTGCAGCCTAAGCCCTCTCTTGTTGATACATGCCTGTGTTGTGAGACTCTGCCCTTACGCAAGCACAACAAACTCCGGATGTCGGCTTCATACCATATCTTGTGAATATTGGAAGTCTTTCAGAGTACTCCAGGCTATATCTGTACTAGCGTTTTGCCGACGACTATGTTTTTACTGGTGAAATCGACTGGACCGTATTTTGCAGTTTCACACTAACGGTGCTCTCTGCCAAGCTGACTGGGATAATCACAGTCGAAATATCTCTCTAGATACTGAAGACTCCAGACCAGAACCTAGTAATGAGGATCGTGAGACCGACGAGGACCGTCTAGGGACAGAAGAGTTAGGAGCTCTGGCCAGGAACAACCGTACTGAACAAGGCAGGTCCATGAATATTCTCAATACCTGGGAAAGACATCCTCATACGCTGTATGAAGCGGTATGATGGGTGACAATAAAGGAAAGGAGAAAGGACAAGCTTGAGAGATTCTTTTATTTCCCTCATGACGGGGCTTCCTAGACTAGAAAGGAAGTTTCCAATTGCAGAGATTAATACTAATTTGCCAATCATTGTTGAAAAAATTGTTTTTTCCTAAAATACAATTTTTTTACTTTGTGCAAAAACCGATTATTTACAAGTGTCACTGATAAATCTTACTGATATATTTCTGTACGAGTAAAGGCTAACTGAGTAGTTCGGAAATTTATAAATTAGAGTCTAGGTAATTAGTTTTGAGTAGTGATGGGTCGTTCTGGGTGGAACGGAACTTCTAACTGGTTCCAGCTTCGAACCGGTTCGGAACTAAACCATTCGCCCAAGTTTTTCGTTCCGCATGGAACGATTCTTCCATGGAAACATTCTTGATTGAATAAAACTATTTTAAAAGTATACATTTTTTTAATAATCATACTTAGCTATTTAAATCTTCTTAATATTATAGTAGCTATAAGGTTTTTAATTATAAAACAGAAGGAGGTTAACAGCTTGAAGTCACAAGAGATATAACGAAAAATGGAACAGACCGTAAATTCTCATTCCACTTTTACCTCAAAACGGCCTTTCACTATTATGTAATAGGTTAGTCAAACTGACGTTTAACGAAAAATGGAACGGAACGAAAACTGGAACTAATTCCAATAGTGGAACGTAATGTAAAATCTCATTCCACTTCTAAGTCGGAACGGCCCTTCACAAGTTTTGAGGCGTTGGGTAAGTGACTGAGTGTTATACCGAGACGTAGACGGGAGGATTGCGTCACGGTTGATCTTGGGGATTTGGGTTTTTATAGGGTGGGTTGGAGGGAGGTGTGTGGTCAGAGGTTGGTAGTCTCGGCATCGAAACTTCGGTTTCACTGAAGCTTTTTATTTGTTTTTTTTTCAAATATTTTTAATTGCTACAGTTTTTAAATTATTGAAACTGAAGATAAATGTTTAATATTCGAAATGGTCATCTAAGAAAGGTTCCTTTGAGCCTGTTGGCTAAAGAAAGAATAACACGGAACATGTTTTAGGCGTTGCCCTAGTAACCGCCGATGATCATGTGTGTTTTTGTTCAACATACCTGTATGATTTTAAATTCAGTAAATAAAATTAAGAATTAATGATCAATCAAAAGAAACAAAAAAATAAAAATAGGGGTTTCAACTTTTGTTATTCAAAACAAAATTTTGAACAGCCGAGAGGAATCAAGCATGATCGTTCAAATCCTGGTAAATTTTTTTTTTTTCGTGTTAGGAGAAACAGAGTCAAGAGGAGCTCACTCGTTAGAACCTGCCTCCTAGTAATAGTGTTATATTATAACTAGAGTTGAGCTCTTAACTGATTCTATTCTCCTAATATCAAACTATCAAACTACCCGTAACGCCCTTGTGTTCCCCAAAAATGTACCGCTTTTGACCAACTAGGTCACCGATAAACCTTGTTTCATCTTAAAATAAAGATTTCATTTTTACATACGTTTTTTCAGCATAATTATATTATTTTTTTTTTTTAACTTTTAAGTTATCACATAGTGTGCTTATATTGTAAAGAAAAATAGTCTGAAGATGGGATAGTATCCCGAAACATGTAACTTTGTTGAGTGAATAATGAATGAAAGTTTGAAAAGTACTGCTGAAACAATGTATCTAATTACGTACTCCTTTACTAAAGAATTAAAAGTAAAGATTTCAAAAAAGAAAGAACGTTCAAAAATTGAAAGAACGTAACCAGTTATTTTTACAGCAGTTATTTTAAAACCAAATACTACCTAATAGACTGTAACCGTTATAAAAGAACAGGGTAACTAATTAAAAATTAAAATTAAATATAAACTACAACATTAACTCTTTGAAATAATTTAATTAAGCCAATTTTGAGCCAAATAGACAAAATCGTCACCAGAGTTGAAAACAGTGCTCTGAACAAATAAATTTACAGTAGCAAAAGACACAATAAGAAATGCTATCAGTATAGAAATAATAACTTCAATATAAATGAATAAAATTACAAATAACAAGAATATCGAGGAAAAATATTCCAATACGAATAATATTAAATTGTTCGTCGTTATTAAGTATCTATATATATGTATATGTACAGGATCCATTTCATCAACAACTTTGTCCAGCGATGTTTCTCCAGTTTCAGTTAGTTATGGGAAGGACAGATACGTCCAAGAAGTTCATAAATAATAAATAAATGGAAACTAATTCTTCTTAATGTGGAATAATCCTTTATTTTCTTCTTATGAAGGCACAAACCTGGAAAGTTAAAATAAAAAATAAAAAAAAGGAACATACTTTTATAATTATCAAACATATTTAGATGGGTTTGACTTAATTGAATGATTTGATTCCTGTTCCGAAAACATCGATATTAAATCACTTGAGGTAAAACATAATGGTAGAGAGGGATCAATACAATTAGGATTGGTGAATTAATTGCCACTTCTATTGGAATCATTTTATTAGAAAACTAGTTTCGAATGCTAAACATTCATTTTCAGTTCTAAACCATACAAAGTTTTCAAAACATCAGTACTTTGCTACATAGATTATATATATTAACTCTTTTCAGGGCAGACATAAATATTTAAAAATATTTAATTTCGCTGGATTTTTATTTGGTTTTTAACCTCATTTAATGTTTTTGAATGATATGGCCCCTTCAAATAATCTATCAAGGACTGTAGGACACTCAGCCTGAAAAGGGTTAAAGTTTCTAAAAATTTAAGATAGGAAATCAAATATATCTGAACACACTTTTAATTCTGTTTTCAGTAGAAACGGACTAAAAAACCAATCAGTCGTAGGAAAAATCCTAAGGTTTCTCTATTTCCACTTCAACTCTTGATATCTTTTAAGTCTGTTTGCTTCTTTAGATGAGTTTCTGATTTTTTTGACTTCTTGGTTTAGATTTTTAAAAACTTTAATATATATATATATATATATATATATATATATATATATATATATATATATATATATATATAATCTATGTAGTAATGAGAAATGAAATGAAATGAAAATAAATTTTCTGGTGCCTTTGCCCCTTAAGAATAATCACAATGAACAATTAATAGCTACCTAGCATACCGTATATATAATTAAGAAATATAATAAAAGCAAGGAAAATATAATTGAAATTAAATTATGAAATTTAAAAGAAATTCAAATTACAATAATAGTAATGTTACATATTTTAAAATATCACACAAAAAACAAATGTGCTGATGTTATAAAAAATTTGTATGTTTTGGAAGTGATGATGAATGTTTAACATTCGAAACTAGTATTCAAATAAAATAATTCCAAATTAATTCAATTCTAATTCGAGATAAAATTTTTAAAACATCCAAGAATTTACTGTATCAACCCAAAATTTTAGAAACCTTCAGAAAAATAAAGTATGATTTCATTTTACATTTTGTGAGCCATTTTGTTTTACCATATGATTTGATTAGTTTATTGTACAGCTGATTAGGTGTGCTTATGTTGCTGATGAGGCAGGTTATGTAATGAGAACGTGTAAATGAACAGTTACGTTTCACCTCGTTTAAGTTGTATTTACAATTAGCACTTCAGTTAATTAAAGTAAACCATCATTAAAAGTTGTTTGAGTATCAAATGTAATTGATTTTTCAAATATAATGTTGTTAATTTGTAAACTCAATGCAGGATACCTTTTTTTTTTCGCTTACAGCTGTCTTGTCTAACAATGTTCCAAAAGAACCATTCAATGTTTATTCATATAAAAATTAAAGTATGAAATTAGGGTATCAGTATCGAAGAGGCACTCAGAATACCTTTTTATCGATTCTAACCTTCTATCGATTTATTTCGATGTTTCATTTGCTACTTTTTTAAGGAAAAGGTGATAGTCGTTCATTTACACACAAACTCTAAATCCGTCTCCAAACTAATAATAACTTCTGTTACAACTTCTCATAATCAAACAAGAAATAAAAAATTCATGCGGAAATAAGAAAATATCAAAATGTAAAACAAAAAATCAGTGTTGAATTATTAATATATTAAATCAGCATTTATACAACGCTAAATCACAAGTAATGTTAACTCCTGATAAACTTTCTCACATTAGGGAAGTGGAAATAACGAATTATAAACACGAAAATCCATGTTGAAAGTTATGTTGTTAATTTCTGCTATATTTATTCAAGGGAATTGGAAATAAGAAAATAACAAACTCCTGATAGGCTTCTTCACATTTCTTTTTAGACCGATGTGTTTTATTGAATTAATTATACAACCTGTCTCATCTTAGGACAATAAGTAGTATGGATGACAAAGAATCTATTCACATACTATGCAACGTAAAAAATATAAATATTTAAAACACCAAATCCAAATATAAATTAATCCTGTTAACTTGTGTTACACTTTCACACTTTAGGAAAGAGAAAATAATAAAACATTAATATATAAAACACTAATTCCATTATGAGACTCATGTTGTTAACTTTTAACGTTTTACCTCTTTACTCTTTACTCGAGAAGACTAAATATCAATATAACAAACTAAACAACACAATCCAAGTTGAAACTGTAGAAGTGATTGTTTACATGTGAGGTTATTGGGAAGAGCTATCGATAAACGTAAACTCGAAGTGAAGCGTCGAAATCGATATTATTGTGCATTGCAAGGCCACGTCGATGCAGATACCAAAATAAGGATTAGTTATTGAAACGCAATTTTGAGGATTAGAGGAATGAAAATTTAAAAACAACAAAAAACGTTCGTGAAGTTGTTTTCAGAACAGTATCCTTAAACAATAATACAATTCTTTAAACATAAAAAGCAACTTGAAAACTAGCTTGCTTCACTGCTTTATCGCAATACGGTTTGAAAAAGCCTCTTAGCTTGAAAGTTTTACCCTCACAAAAAAAATAAAGAACACTTATAGATCTGAATAAAAAGAAATAAAAATATAAAAAACATAATAGATTAACGAATCAATTTTCAACCGCCTTAAAAAAAGAGGAGGTTCTCAACTCGTCTGTATTTTTTTTTATTTGTGTATGTTACGAGATTACTCGGTCGATTCTTAATCAATTTTGATGATTCTTTTTTAGATCGGTAGGGCATACTTCAGAGGTAGTCCCATAAAAAATGTTTTGAAATCAACTTAGCACTTTTTAAGAAAAATCAAAAAACCTGTTAATAAAAATCACTGTTATATAACCTTCCATTTTAAACATATTTATAATTATGATAATTTATAATATAAAAAAAAAAAAATTTACATATGCAGTCAACTCTCGATGTGTCGTTCTTCGATAAGCGGAATTCTTAAATAAGTCGAACAAAATCTACTGACGGAAGTACATTACACTTAAATTTCACCTCAATGAGACGATTTCAGACAAAAAACGTGAAAATTTGTGTAAATAAGTCGAACTGAATACAGGGTTCAAAAGAGAGGACTTCTAGGACCACCTCTATGCAATGAACTATTAGAAGTCATCGCCTCTATAACTCGAACTCAAATTAAAAGAATTTCATGAGTAATTTGTTTTCCTGTTTCCGGTAATTTTTTATCTTTTCAGTTCATAGTTACACCAGTCACTTAATATTAGTAATTCGTATTTAATATAATTTAATTAATATTCGTAGTTCTCTTTCAACCGTCCTAAAGAATAAAGAAAAGGTCGCCACTGGTGCTCGTTCTAAAAAATAATATTTTAATTGCTTCAAAACAAAAACCATTAAATGACAATCAATCAGATTATCGATACTTATGTACCTCTTTACAATTTAAACAAACAGAATTCGATAAGAAATGGTAATTTTGTAAAGATGCTCCCACTGCTTCATCACCGCCACACCGCTGTCTCCGGCCATCGAAAGTTTATTGTAAAGGCAGGATTAAACTGCCCTTCTTGGTTGGCACCGACTCCAAAAATAACTGATCATAAATTGTGAATAGGTATATAAGTATCGGTTAATTTCATTGATTTTCATTTAATGTTTTTTGTTTCGAAGCAATTAAAATATTATTTTTTATTTTTTAGTTCAAGTTTGTGTATGTAGGTTTAATCTTGAAGTCGGTTTTGTTTTAATTCTAAAATTTATTTTTATTAAGCTTTATAGATAGATGTTTATTATAAGATAGCACAAGTTTAATGTTAGGTTTATTTTTAAAAAGTTGGAGGTTTTTGTTTTTTTAATACCAACAACATATTGAAAATAAACATCTAAGGCTGATAGAGCTGGTTTTTAGTTGAGATACTAAGAGAAAAAGAAATTGAAACTCTATTCCTTCCAATCTACGATCTACTGACTTTCCCAATTTACGTTTTACTATTAAAAGGATCAAATTACTCAATTTAAATTTTCAACGAATCATTATTGGAAATAAACAAAGTTGAGAGAAAATTGATGTTTCAAAGGTGACTTTTATCATTCAAACCTATTATATATTATATATTATATAGCTCCTAAACGGTAGGTACTAGCGGCAAATATTTTATAACAAAACATTTTTAATTTAAGTTATTTTCTCAATTATTTTATGTTTTTAGAGTGCTGAATCCAAATTTCAACTTTGTCCACTTAAAAAATTTCCAAGTTCCAAAAAACAATTGAAGTGTCCACGGGAGAAAGGGAGAGAGTCAATTTTTTTCTGAAATGGAGTTTTACACTTCAAAATATTCACATTGTTGAGTAGAATAAGATGGTTAAGGGTATCAGCCAGAAAAGGAGTTTGTATGTTATTTACTAAAAGGTTGAAAGATATCCATTCACGGAAGGAAAGGGGAACATCCAAGTCTCTCCTCCTTCCTTCCGAGTTTAAATTGGAGTTTTTTTACTAAAACTGTATTTCTTAGATTATTAAAAATTTTAATTTGCAAAAGAAATAAGAAAATGGCATACAAAAATTAAAATTAAAATTATGAAAACATACTGAAGTTATTTAAGATCCAGACCATAAAACTTAATTTTCTTGAAATGCATACCCGATGGCATTCCCCATTTCTCCCGTGGACTCTTCAATTGCAGAATGAGTTATTGTTTTTTTGTTACTTCACATTAAGACTTACTAAGAAACGTTTATTAACGTAAAAGCTGTTTCATATAGATTTTTATAACTAAACAACTATTTTGATTCTAGTGCCCTTTAAACTATGTTGCTTGTGAACTAGGATGTCACACTTAAATGAACCATCGTCCGTTAATTATAAGTACAGTATTGTACGATTCCTTGGACAAAAATCTTAGAAGTAAAAACTTGTAGGAAATGGTCGGTTTTCGAGTTTCTAAATTTTTCATACGTTTAGTTTCAATACCCACTAGCATCTAAATGGTTGATTTGACAAAAAAAATAAATTATGAAGAAACAACTTGAAGAAAATTTAAATTATTTTTATTTCTGTAAAAGTATTCTAAACCAGTACCTCAAAAAATATAAAAATCAACTGAAAAACCATTCTCAAACCATTATCTTTTGGAAGTATTAAGTCTTTTAGACAGGAGATGTTAATTTATTTTAAAAGATTTACTCATAATTTTTTTTTTTTTAAGTTCGTTGAATTGTTACATTTCTTGACAGCTTATTTCATGGCTATTTAATTATTTTGTTCGGATTAAGAATATATAAAAGCTGATTTTTATAATTTATTCAGACTTCATTTTCTATCGACAATCCTGAAATCCTGGGATTATAAACAAAATGGCGTGATGGAATTTTTTAGATGACTTCCTCCCAGCTCCTGGGAGCTGTGGGCGGGAGGGGTAGGGCATTGTCTAGGGACATTCCTAGGAGAAGAAAGAAAAGGAACCGAAAGATAAAATGTATTTGCCCCAGCTTCGGGGTATCAACAAAATGAAAAGGGCATTGGCGACATTAAAAATAATGGCAACACTCCATCTCTGGGAATCCCCTCCCCGCAAAATAAATTATATCGAGTTCTATTGAGCTTCATCTAGTTATCGATATTTTTCTATCATTCGGATTTTTTTGTCGACAATTCTGATATCCTGGATTAATAAAAAAAAATAGCGTGATGGAATTTTCTATAGACTCAATATAATAAGTTGATAAATTAAATATATATATATATATATATGTATATATATATATATATATATATATATATATATATATATATATATATATATATACTTACTTTTCAATTATGTAAAATAATTTTTTTTTAATTTTTATGGAAATATAGGTACAATCTGCCACAGTTAAGGGCGATAAGTAACAGTGCTAATGATAAATTCATTCGTACCATATACATTGTACAAGTTATCATACATACACAATAAATAATAATAAGATATAAAAATAAAACTAATAGTTACTTATAATCATCAAAAATAAAATGAAATAATCAAAATTAATTGAAAAAAAAAAATTAAGATTTATTACTACTATATGTACAATAGAGGCACACTCAGCCCGGGAAGCCCCAAACGAACCTATTCCCCACTTATTGGGAGTCAAGGCCAGACCTTAAGAGATCCCAGCGCTGCTCTCTCAGCTGCATCACTGTTAGTATCCAATGGAGGCTGAGTGGGAGCGCTATAGCCAAAGATGCTCAGGTCATGATTAGAGAAGCTGGTCATTATCAGGACTCCAACATAACTTTATATTACAAAAGGGGTATTGCCCTTTCAATCTTCTGAGAGGGTTATAGGGATGGTTAAAGCTGGACAAGGATTGAGACAGAGAATTGGGATCATTGGAAAGATTTTGATGAAATTTCAAGAATTTTCAAGAAGAAGATGAAGAAAGAGGTTTTATTAGTAAGATAATAAGGTGCATTGACAATTGTTTGGAGAACTTGAGATTGGAAGTATTGAATGCGTCTGATATTGGATTGTCTTTCTGTCCCCCACAGTTCTATGTCTGTAGGTCCAAATAGGTTTTAAGATTGTTTTGCATATTAGGAGTTTGTTATCAATAGAAAGATGAGAATTTCTGCATAGCAGATATAATATACGTAAAGTTGACAGAATCTCCTATTTAAAATGGTAACAACTAATCACAGATAACAAATCAAGTATTCAAAACTGTCCAATAAAACTGCTTTTACAAAACCAAAGGATAAAAAGCCTTTTCTAGGGAAAAAAATAGGGAATGTTTTTTTCTCTAGAAAAGGCTTTTTTTCAGACGTCTTTTAGACATGAGTTGTTAGTATATTTTAAAAGATTGAGGTAGAATTTAGTTTAAATTCTTTGAAGCCTAACATTTTTTTTATAGCTTATTCTATGGCTATTTAATTATCTTGTTAGGATTACAATTATTAGAAAGCTGATTTTTATAACTTATACAGACTTCATTATATGTCGAACTTATTCATAATTTTATAACTCGTTCTGTCTGGTTTTTAAATTATTTGTTTATAAGATTCTTCTTTGGAATTAAGTACATAAATAAAAGAGTAACACTATATTTTATGATCTACATATATATACGTAATAGTGTTCATACAATAACTTATAATTAACTATATTTTGTTTTTAAAAAGATACAAAAATGTTTTCTTGAGAAAAACAAGGCTACTATGTGCAATTTCCCCTTATTGGGTTAATACCGAACAAGTAATATTTTTTAGGAACATTCTCTCTCCCCTTTTTATCTATTCTTTTCCCGGTTATCTCTCTGTTCTCGGTTTTCATAAAGTCCTGAGTAAAAAATGTTAGAAGACTTGTTTCTTAGTTTTATATTTCTGAGAAACAAAATATTTGATTTTTTCTTTTCTTTTTTTTTTTTTTTTTTTTTTTTTTTTTTTTTTTTTAATAGGGTAAATCACTAGTTATGGTCTTAGTTAAGAGAACTTGTAGATTTTATTTTTATATACATTCATTGAAATTTACAACTATACAAAATATATACATCAAGTAAATGTATTGACAACGATAATAATAACATGCTAAAACCTGAAAAGAACTACTCCTCAGTAGCATTTTATTAAAAATTCTCCACTATTAGGTCTCTAGGCCATCTTCGTTTCAGACGCCTCGGAGGATTGTCAGGAATGGAGTGGGAAGCAAGTTGAGAAACTAATGGATTTGAGTGGTTATGGAGCTTACGATGAAAGGATAGGTATCTGGTGTGGGCTAAATCAGCAACATATGGAACATTAAGATCTTTATGGATGCGTTTATTAGTGACAAAGTAAGGAGCATTGAGGATTTTTCGAAGGATTTTGGATTGTAAAGATTGAATACGAGATGAATTGTGTGGTTTAGTGGAGCCCCAAAGCTCATACGTCCAGATAGGTCTAATCACAGTCATGTATATGAGTCGTTTTTAATTAATTGGGAGCTTTGAACGTTTGTATTGTAAATGTTGAAGTAGTCTGTAACGACTGGCAGTTTCTTGTCGTTTTAGTCTTAAAATATTATTTAATTTCATATTTCCAAGACTATAAATTAAAGCTTATGCAAGTAAAACTTATATTCACAACTGTTTTTATAACAAATACATTAAGTCAATATGATGGAACAATATATACAAAGTAACATGTCAATGCCTTATAGAGCAACTAAATGTTGATACTTATATTGATAAAAAAACAATAAATCTACATTATAAGGTCTCGAGACCATTTTCTTTTCAAATTTCTTAATGCGAATTGAAAATTATTTTATCATTTTTAATAGAAAGGAGTCAGGGGATCTGGTTAAATTTTCTACCTTTAGGATTTTAAATTATTTTATTTAAATCTTATAAACATAATTCCCTCCTCCCACACTTAGGCTTTTTAAAAAAAGAAATTATTTTAAAGAAAGCGGGCTGAATATAGAAGAGAAATAGATATTTTATCACTGAGCTAGTAAAGTTTATAGTGAAGTGGAAAAGTTTAATCTTGGCCAGTAGTTCAAAAGTTTAATCAACTTTGGCTTTTACTGGAATCTTGTAATCTCCAGTCACTACATCACTATATCTATTTAAATATTTAAAACCATTTATGCAAGATTCCGAAGTAAATTTTGGAAGATTCAGAAGCCAATTTAAGCAAAAAAAAAAAATTCAGAAGGATATTCAGATTTAATTTTGAAAATCGTTACAGACTACTTCAACATTTACTAGACAAACGTTCAAAGCTCCCAATTAATTACAAAAGACTCATATACATGACCTGTTTGGACGTACGGAGTTGAGCTTTGGGGCTCCACTAAACCATCCAATTCATCTCGTATTCAATCCATATGTTGCTGATTTAGCCCACAACAGATACCTATCCTTCCATAGTAAGCTCCATAATCACTCAAATCCGTTAGTTTCTCAACTTGCTTCCCACTCCATTCCTGATAATTCTCCGAGGCGTCTGAAACGAAGATGGCTTAGAGACCTTCTAGTGTAGAAGTTTTAATAAAGTGCTACTGATGAGTAGTTCTTTCCAAGTTTTAACATGTTATTATAATCGTTGTCAATACATTTACTTGATGTATATATTCTGTACAGTTGTAAATTTCAATAAATGCATAGAAAATTTTGGAAAAAAAAAAATAGAAGTTTTTTGGGATACTCAAAAAGGGTGCCTTCGACTGATTTTAAACCTTCATTGTGGCTCATTTTCGATTCTTCTTCACGGTCACCTGGGTATGGTCTTAGCCAGACAATCGTACCTTTTATTGTGCACTTTAATTATTCTTAGGGGACAGTCTGTTTATTTTTATTAATTTATTAATTATTTCAAATTATTGAAGTTCTTCACTGGTGAGAGCAGCCGAAGCCGCGATGGGAGATGGTAGTACCAAATATATCTTAAAATTATTTATGATCAAAGATGCAATTCCAAAGATGGAACTTCACATCCTCATAATAATTTATATTTTACACCCTAACATTATATCTCAATCAATTGTTTTGGTTTTTACCTCGAGTTCCGGCAATTTATTGAATTAGAGTGATTGCCTTCTCTTGCTATATTTTTATTATCAGAAGTTTTATGGTCTATAAACAACATTATGTGTTTCTTTATGTTCAAATTTAATATTTAACTATCAAATCGTTTCAACAGTTATAGTTTTGAAATGAAAAATAATAATTAACTGTAATATATACACCTATTTTATCCTATGGATAATAAAAAAGTATATTGAGCGGATATTATTATATGCTAATATTGTTATTAGAAGAAAAAATCTTTAAAATAATAATTTCTACTAAACTGTTGATCTTGAAAACACACGTGCACCTCCAGGGAGATGCTTGCAGCACTACCAATCTAACAATTTCAATTTCCCTTAAAAATGTCCACAGGTACAACTGTTGGAGGAAAAGCACCTTCCCATATATATATATAAACAAAAATAATATTTTATTACGTTAACCAATTTAGGGCCAAGGCTAAAATTAATCGGTTGTTTTGATTTTTATCCAAAGAAATATTTTTAGGGTTGTATAATCAAAAGAAAATTTAGAAAGAAGTCTTTTTGTTCAGCTATAATGGCGGCAGAAAATGTTGCGCTAACGCAACTTTGGCCTGTAGAATACATACATTATAAACTCGAAAAGTTGAAATCGAAGAAGAAGTGAAAAAATTTAGTTCGAGTTATCAATTTTTCGAGATATCACATTTTCGAGATATCGAGTACATAGAAAATATATTTTTGTATTTATATATTTATGAGTTTTTCCTATAATATATTTACCTATGCTTGTGTGTATGATGGTAATTAATTTTAAACAACTTAAAACGTTAGGATTGATGAATTAAATGCCACTTCTATTGAGATTATTTTAATTGAAAACTAGTTTCGAATGCTAAACATTCATCTTCAGTTCTAAAACATACAATAAAATTTTCAACACATCAGTACTATGTTACATAGATTATATATACTAAAGTTTTTTAAAAAGATAAGACAAGAAATCAAGCATAGGCACTCACCTTCGAGGTAACTAAAACACTGAATTTGTGAGAAGTAAAAGGGGGGCAGGTAGGTTAAGTTTTAGATTTACAACAGGGTTTCCCTTATGACTCATTGGGTTTTTTTTTTTTCCGTTCCTATGGGAAACAAATTTAAAATGGGGCTATTAGATATGTTAATCTGATCATTTAAACAAAAATCTGGATCGGTTTTAAACGATTTTATTATTTCTAGTGATTCAAAAGTATTTAATTTTAGGCTATTTTCTACTTGATGTAATATTTTTACTCCCGAGTCTTTATTAAATTTGTGGTTATTTTCATTTAGATGGATAGCGAAATTGGAATTTTGGGTCTTATTAGTGTAAGACCCATTCCGTCCCGTCCGTTCTCATAGGAACGGAAAAACCCAATGAGTCATAAGGGAAACCCCGTTGTAAATCTAAAACTTAACCTACCTGCCCCCCTTTTACTTCTCACAAATTCAGTGTTTTAGTTACCTCGAAGATGAGTGTCTCTGCTTGATTTCTTGTCTTATCTTTTTAAAAAACTTTAGTATATATAATCTATGAAACATAGTACTGATGTGTTGAAAATTTTATTGTATGTTTTAGAACTGAAGATGAATGTTTAGCATTCGAAACTAGTTTTCAAATAAAATAATCTCAATAGAAGTGGCATTTAATTCATCAATCCTAATTGTATTGATCCTTCTATATCATCATGCGTACCTCAAGTAACTTAAAACGTTTTAATCAATGCATTCTAAGAAAAATTAGCAGAAACGGAGATACAAACGCAAATAAAACAGAATAAATTACATAATTTAAAATAGTCTGTAACTTTCTTCTGCATAGATGTAGGGATACCAACATCAAACACACTCTGAATTAGGTCCAGAACTGTAAATACATGAGCTTCTATTCCGGTTTGCTATGACTAATAAAAAAAAACAATTGACACAATAAATGACTATCTTGTCCCTAAACATAGGGTTTAGATAGATTGGTTAATTCATGTCCATGGTTCTAGGAAACTTCGACTTATAAAGTTTCGAGAGTTGTGTAGACAAAAATTTTACTTCGAGTTAACGACTGTTGGTTCTATTAAACGAATACAATTCATCATATTCACGTAATCGGGGAATGAGGTTCACTTTGACTTGCTGAGTTTTTCGAGTTAACAAGTTTCAACTTATCGAGTGTTGACTTAATTTTTTATTCGTGGAATGGTTGCCATGGTAAACAGTAATGGTTTATCGAGTAATTGGAATATAGAAGAAGAAGGTATCGTTTAACCCTTTTCAGGGCAAAGTGTACTATAATACACTATATTTCGATAGATTGTTTGTACGGACCTCGTCATTCAGAAATATTAAATGAGGTTAAAAAACAAAAAAATTTAATAAATGAAAGTGTTATTCTTTTTTTGTTTTTTAACATATTTATTCAATATTCAGCAGGACCAATAAAAAAGAATAAAAAACAGTTTATTTAAATGTTTTTAAATATGTATTCATGCCCTGAAAAGGGTTGAAGCAATTTGGATGTAATTTAACATTACATCGTTCAGACAATTTAATTATAGCAACTCTTATTTAGTTAAAAATTAAATAAAATAAGTAATTTAAATATTACTACTTATAATAATAATAAAGGCTTAGTGAACCCGAATGTTCGATGCCGACACCAGCAAGCGTCGACCGCAAACTTCCCTCCAACGCACTCCCCCAAAAACCAAATCCCCCAGGTCGGCCCTGACGCAATCCTCCCATCTTCGTCTCGGTCTACCCCTCAGGCGTTTAACCAACGGCTCAAAACTGGACACTTTTTTCGGAATTCGATCATTATTTAACCCAACGACTTTACATGCCCACTTTAACCGCCGCACAAGCTATTACTTTAACTATATTTACCGGATATAACTTCCGCAGTTGCGCATTGTAAAGCCTTCTAAATTCTCCAATTTCTTCATCCCTTTTTGGGCCAAATATTCTACGCAGTACTTTATTTTCGAAAACTTTAAGCCGTTGTTCCTCCCTTAACATCAGCGGCCACGTTTCGCATCCGTAGAGAACTGTTGGAAGTATAATAGTCTTATTTATCCTAATTTTTAAATTTCTCGAGGGTAAGCGCGAACTGAGTAGTTTTGCGACCGAGAAATAACAAGTGGATTCATCTTTTAATCTTGCCTTTATTTCCTCTTGGATTTCTTATTACTACTTAGGTACTATTTATATTTATATTTTATTACTACTTATTAGAGTTGAAAAATAACCATTTTTACTAATATTTTTCTATGGATTAAAAAAAAAACAATGTTTATTTTTTTTTCTCTTTCAGATTTTAATTCACAGCTGTTATTAGACTAACAATCAGTGAATGTGATGTGAAATTGAATACTACAGGCCTATGTCCATATGGGTTTAAGTAAGTAAGTGTATGTATTCAGTCGTTGTCGGAGTTTTAATGTCGACCGTTTATGAAGCATTGGATACAGAAGTTTTAATCTCTTGGTTAGACTGAGACGTTTTTGTTTTACGTGTGGGCCCCAGGATGATTATTTAAAACTATTTTTTAATAATTAAACACCTTTCATAATAACCTACTGTAATAAAATATAAAAATATTTGAATTTATTGAAATTTAAAAAAAAAAAGTTAAATTAATGTTGCATATACGCAATAGTGGACGTAAACGTGTAAATATTTTGTTAGTTACAAAATATATTCTAAATTTATTTGGTCTATATTATGAATGTCAATTTTACAATGAGAATTAATGCTTAAAAAGAACGTAGATGTACGGTTAAAAAAAAAATAATTTTATTAGAAAATATACTTATTTTTATCAATATATAATTGCGTAGAATGTCTTGGAGGTCTATAATAATACCCGAGCCTAATTGTAAAAAAAAAATATATAATAATAATAACATTAACGACAAGGTTTGGAACCCAGAAGAAGCAGAATGGAACTCATTAAAAACAAGTTAAGAACTCTCGCTTCTATAACCTCTTTGTAATTCCATTTCCTCGATTCGAGTAACAAGCGGTTTCTTTCCGATCCCGATCCCAAAAATAACAAAATACCTTCCCTCCTCTTCCCTTCCGTTCATCAAAGGCTCTGGACTCAATCATGAAATTGGATCCTTCCAAAGTAAAGCTGATTTTGTTGGTTTCTGTTCCTTAAATCAGTTTGGAGCGGACCCTACACGTGCCACTCTGACATTTTAACACAACTTCTACAAGATGAGAATTTGGTGTTAACAATGGAAAATAAAAATGAATTGCGAAAAATTGCTTCATATTACATTTAAGCTAAGACGTGAGACCTCTCTATTATACTCCTTATATCGAAAACGCCCAAAAATTAAACATTTATAGTTACTTTTAAAACCTATGTGGACCTACTCATCCCAGATTTACGAACCCGCAAAAAAAACGAAAAATCAAAAATGACATACAGTTCAATCTAAATTTCTAACTCCCCTCCTTACGTGCCAAAAGAAACACTACATACAGCTCGTGATGTTGGCCGTGGATATTCCCAGTGGGAGGGAACTTATAAAATGGAAATATTTATTTGGCCCGGGAAAATTTCCAAAAATTGCGAATTTATGAAACTTTATAGATTTTGAATTTTTTTTTTTGTTTTGTTTTTTTAACTTTATTACTTTCCGCATCCGCAAAAGAGACCAACTGCATTTTGCGGGTGAATCGTGGAGGGGGGTGGAAGGGGGAGCGTCCGTGGGTTGAGCTAGGTACTGGTCATTGAAAACAATAATGAAAAACGATTTCCCAAAAGAGATAAAAAAGAAAGTGTTCCATACCTGAATACTTCCAGCCGTCTTCTTTGACAGTCAGACTTGGTCCCTAACGAAAGCCCAAACAAGAAAACTGATAAGCTGGCAAAGAGGAATAGAAAGAAATATGATAAAGATAAGTAGGAAGGAGAAGGTTAGGAGTTGTGTCATCAGAGAGAAGACTGGCCTGAAAGACATAATTCACCATATCGAGAAACAAAAATGGGAATGGGCGGGACACATCTTAAGGAGAACTGATGAAAGGTGGTCAATGGAAGTGAATGTTTGGACACCCTATTACTACAAAAGGCGAAGAGGAAGACAGTTGAAAAGATGGAGTGACTTCTTTAAGAAGGCTGGACCAATATGGTGGAGAATGGCAATGGATAGAGATATATGGAAAGAGAAGTGGATCCAAATCGCGAACCCGGCTTCCCAGTAGGCTGGTCGTGTGGAAAAGTCTAGACTTATAATGTCTGAGGGGAGGCCCATGTTCAAAACTCACAGAAGAATTTTGTTTGTAAATATGATAATAATTGTGTACTTATTTGTAGATATGTTAAATTTTTATTTTTATTGTATTTATTTGAATTGTGGTTTATTTGTTGAGTTATGGACATAATAAAAGGCTGTTATTATTATTATTACTTTCCGCATCTACTCACATGAGTCATTAGCGGCTTAATACACATGTTAAATTTTGTTAAACAATTTACAAAATTTCAGGAATTCAAAAATGTTTATGATTTTAACTACTGTGTCTTCCAGTGCTTTGTCTATACATGAGGGTATATTGCACTTTGTTCTGGCGTCAGAGTATAGTGTTCATGTTACAATGTGTTTTAATGTCAGTGTTGTCATGCAAGTTGTACAAATTAGTGGTTCTAGGCTTCTCATCAGGTAACCGTTGGTGAAAGCTGAATATCCTGTTCTTGGTCTCATCAAGATTATTTCTAGATTTTCTAAAAGATGTTGTCCAGGGTCGGTTGTCTTGTTTAATTTCTTGAAGTTTGCTGCGTATTTGGTTTCATTTTGTTTTCCAATGTTGGAGCAACTACAGTATGTTTGTAAGTCAGGAGTTGTTGTAAAGTCAGTAATAATGGTTCCTATTTGGTTTCGTCTGGCGAGATTTGCTGCACTGTCTGCAGCTTCATTTCCGGAGATGCCACAATGTGAGGGTACCCACATTAGCACAGTCCCCCACCCATCGACTCGTGCATCTCCCTCAGGCATTTGTTAATCTTCCGTACTAGAGCATTTTCAGAGTTGCCTTCAGCTATTGCCAATAATGAACTTAGAGAGTCTGTTACCAAAAGAGCATGTTTTTTATTAGTAGATTTTATTAATAGAAGACCTTGGTAAATCGCAAATAGTTCACCTGTAAAACACTATTTAGTGACGGTAAGTTAAATTTCAGTAACGTATTGTTAAAAACCACTGCAAAACCGACTTCTCCATCAATTTTCGATGCATCAGTAAAAATTGCTTCGTAATTTGGATACTTTTGTCTTAGTTCTGCAAAAAGTTACTTTTAATGATAGGGTTGTCGCCTTCAATATTTTCCTTAAGGGATGTGTCAACCTTTATGTAAGTATTGCCCCATCGATAAAATAATGGACCATCTATGGTTAATACTATATTCGGTTTTATGTCTACAAGTTGAAGGAGATTTCGGGTTCTACTTTCAATGCCCACCAGATTATTTCCTTGGTTACTATTAAGGTTATGAAAAATGTTGTGATTTGGATGATCTGGTTTGGAAATCAGAGTTGATTAGTAAGATAGTGTAAGGTAGGATCTTCTTAAAGTTAGGCTCGGTTCTCCGCATTCTACGTATAGGCTATCAACTGGTGAAGATCTGAACGCACCAGTACATATTCTGATTGCTGTGCTATGGATAGTATCGAGTATTTTGAGAGTTGTTTCTGAAGTGGAATTATATAATATACTACCATGGTCTATCTTGCTTCTAATTAGAGTTCGATAGAGATTTTGGAGTGTTTTTCTATCGGCTCCCCAACTCATTCCTGATACAACTTTAACAATGTTTTATAATTTTATTAAACATACACGTGTATAATAATTTTATTAAACTAAAGAGAATGAACACAGTGGAGTATTTTAAATATTACGCTGTGAGGAATTTGGATAATTTATATAATCTAAACAATGTTACCAAGCTCCTTAAAATCTTTTAAAATCCCGTAAGGAGATTATTGATTGTAGCAGAAAATAAAAGGAAGACAAGCATTGAGGCCAGTAAGGAAAGAAATAGCACACAAAGGAGCTAGTTACTGGAAGCCAGTGGAGGACAAAGCAGTGAGCCTTTCGATAAGGACGTGTCCGCTGTACTTAAGGTAGAGTAACAGCAACTCTCTTCTTTTGTTTTAGGTTAGTGTACAATAGGTTCTGCAACCTAAAGGCTAACCAAACCTATGTACTCTTATTGCAATACATATCGCCGTGAATAAACAAATATTGTCAAAGAGTAACTTAATTTTAAACACAAAACTGGGGCACTTGTGAATAGTCGGTTAAATGCAAAAATAAAAAATAGAAAAATTAGTTAAAACGAAATTGTTTACACATTTGTTCACGAATTAGTAGTCATATCTGTAGTTCACCTCCTTCAATATTTACTTAGCAAACGTTCAAACCATCCGATCAATTACAAAAGACTTATTTACTTCTCGGAGAAAAAGATAATCAGGGATGCAATAAAAGAGAAACATCACATCGATAAAATTTATGTTATATACAAATGTTTATCAGTGAACAATGACCCCTTCATTGCTCCAAATTACATTTATTAAACCTATTTGGGCATACGGATTTGAGCTTTGGGGCTCCACTAAACCAATGCTTTTCGTATCCAATCCGAGATTATTCGGAATATCCTCCTTGCTCCTTGTTATACCAAAAACAAACTTGTCCATAAAGATCTTAATGTTTCATACGTTAATCATTTGGCCTAAACCATATTCTAATCCTTTCATAGTAAACTTAATTCCCATTCGAATCCACTTGTCTCTCACCTTGCTTTACATTCGATCCCTGATTGCCTCTGAGTCCTCCGAGGAGTCAGAAAAGAATGTGGCCGAGAAACCACTTGAAAAACTTTTATTGAAGTGCTAGTGAGTAGTTCTTAACAAGTTATATTGTCATGTCATTGTTATCATTTTCCTCAAATTTACTTGTTTTATATAATAGGGCGTATCAAAAAAAAAAAAAAAAAAAAATGACCGTTTTATCAAATTCCAGAGTTCAAAAGTCCGTAAATATCTTAATGCTATTTATTATTTACCAATACTTAATAATCCCTTTAGAGCATTCTCTAAGCTTGTTTCTAACACTGGACTTCTTAAAAAAAAGCCTCAGTTCAGTTATTTATTCCAAAGAAGAAATATGACAGTGTCCTTCGAAATTCTCATAAATTTAAGACATTACAGGAAAACAAATCTCACAGCCGCTGAAGCAACTCGTAAAATTATTAAAAATGGAGGGGAAGGTGTCCTTGAAGAGCGCACTGCGCGGCGTTGGTTTGAAAAATTTAGAAGTGGAGATACGACGTTGGAAGGAAGACGGGCTCCAGGCAGCCATTAATGGATATTGATGAGATTCTGAAGGAAGCTGTTGAGTCAAATCCATCCACAATTACTCGCGAACTTGCCAGGGAGTGTGGTGTGCCGAACAATACTGTTAGTCACCATCTTCTCTCCATGGGGAAGGTGAAAATACCTGCAGACTGGTCCCTCACGAACTTACTCCTCAATAATCAGCAGAAAAGTTTACAGAACTTCATGGGTTTGAACTCCTGCCTCATCCAACATATAGTCCAGACCTCGCACCTTCGGATTACTACTTGTTTCGATCCATAGCCCATTTTCTTCAAGGGAAAAAATTTGATAACTTTGCGGAAAAGTTCTTTGACGGCCATCCCAAGGAATGGTATCAGCGTGGCATCGAGCAATTGGCTAGGAGATGGGTTATGACGGTAGATAACAATGGACTATACTTTGAGTATTAATTGTATTTTATATCGAAGAAATAATAATACAAATATTTGTTTAAAAAACGGGTTATTAATTAATATCAATAAATATTTTTTCTTCAATACTAACACTGGATTATTCAATATCGGGTCAACAACTGAAGAAAATATATTGATATAATAATCTTACATAATACATGAGATGAGGAAAACTAGGGAAATTAATTACAATATATTTGAACTAAAGAAACTTTGAACGAAAAGGGATGAGTGGCAGGTAGGACGGAGGGCAAGAACTCGGCAAACGAGCAAGAAGTGGATCCAGCGCTGGCAACAACTAACATTGATAAAGCTCTCTGATTGGTCGGAACCAAACCGGACTACTTTTTGTCCTTCTATCAGAGATTTTCACAAAGTAAAGGTATGAGATATCTAGAAGTTATAATAGTACGTACCTCCCTATATGTCATGTGAATTTGTTTATTCCAAAATGTATGTTATTAACAGGGATCGGATTCGTATGTATTTACATGTTTTTTTCTAGGCAATTTACAGACGTTTTTCAACTATAAGTGTTCATACTGACACTTCTTAAGCCGTTTCAGCCGACTTTTATTTCACATATTTCCACATATTTGGATGCTGTTTCATATTTATACATATTTGATAAAAATAAGTACATATTTCCCCATATTTTTCATTTTGGGCATATTTTCATAATTTGGAGGTGGTTAACAGGAACTGTGAACCACAGACTGAACACTGCGGAAAAACTTCCTGGAAGACATCTATAAAGATACACCAGCCAAGATTCAATGTTATATCAAAGATGGATTTAGGTGTAAATTGATGAAACCACTGACGTTGATGGCAGGTATATTGTCAATGCAGTTATTGTAAAACTTGACAGTAATGTAGATTCAAAGCCATTTCTTTTGAACTCTGAAGTTCTCGAAAAAAGCAACCATTCTTCGATTTCACGAATCTTCGATGCCTCGATGCATATCCTATGGCCCAATGGAGTTTTGAACGAAAAAATTAGTTTTGTTTCTCTCTGATGCTGCCGTCAACATGGTGAAGGCTGGACTATCTATTCAGGTATTTTATCATGAGATAATTCATGTGACGTGTATTGCTCATGCCTTGCATCGAGTAGCAGAAACTGCCCGATCTTTGTTCAGTGACGTAGATAAGGTGGGAGGCCATCTGCCAGATTTCTGATATTATCAGCGAAACAGAACTCTTTACCCCCAACGAAATAACTTCTTTCAGCACGTGCAAACATATAACACGTGTAGATGTTGAACGATCTTTTACTCGTTACAATTTCATCCAACGCCCAGATCGTTGTCGCTTTACGTTCTAACATTTGAAATTCCATGCGGTTGCAAATAATTTCGAAGAGTGAATTTTTCAAAATAAAAAAATTAACACATCTTTTATTATTATAAATTGTGAAAATGTTCTTTTCCTGAACAAATTATTATAACTTGAAAAAAAAAAAAAAAAAAAAAAAAAAAAAAAAAAAAATGGAATGTCCATTTTACTTAAATATTTCGGAAAATATTTTAAGAAAATCCACATATTTGACGAAAACAAATGCATATTTTAATTAAATATTTGGCATTTTTAAAAACATGAAAATCCGATCCCTAGTTATTAAGCTTAAACATATGCAAAATAGAATAATGTGTTTGTATTATATTTATAGTCAACAAATTCACCTCTACAAAACTGTTTCTAATCGTGAGTGATCAATGCAAACTCAATAAAATAATCGAGCCTAGTCTTAAAGACCCAAAATTAATTTGATATCTTGTTTTACATAATAACCTAATATAATAATCATAATATTTATATCAAATTGCTAATGTTTCGAATGTCCATATGTTTTTAGATCTGAAAAGAAACGTCTAACATTCGAAACTAGTTTATTAATATACTAAACATAATAGAAGAGGAAAATAATTCATCGATTCCTGTTTGTTTTAATCCATTTATACTATTATGCCAACCTCAACTAACTTATACGTTTATATATTTTTAAACTAAACTTCTTAAGGACATCCTTGACCACTCTCCTTCCTTAGTAATTAGTTTTCGTCCTTAAGGATACTATGTTAAAGACTATATTAAGGACCTAATTGTCTGACATATTAAAATTTTAAAATAACTCTTCCCTCTCACAAAGGTTCAATACGTGGGCTAAGTTTATTATTAAGTTAATTATGAAGGAAAATAATCTTTTGAAAAGACCGACATTTTAGATTACAAAGCTCGAGATTCATGGTTTAGTTTGAGTGATTCCTCCTCTCTCGATCAAGACAACAGGAAGACAATAGTCAACCGAGGCGCCAGGATCTACGATAGCAACAAATCTTTAAATGCTAAGAGAGCAACAGAAGATCATTCGATTCCAATTAATAAATGGCGTATAAAAAAAGAATGAAAAAAAGAAGGAAAATAATCAGTAAAAGCTTATTTAATGAGTGATGTGCTAATAGTTTATATATGGGACCGCTGTTACATACAGTAGGACTTCGACAATCCGGACGGATTGTTACAGGGGGTTGTCCGAACTAGCGAATCGTACGGATCACTAAGCATTTTGTGATTTAAGTATACGTATAATAAAATGTAAGTGAAGAAATGGTCAGGAGTGCAGTTTGGTAAATAAACAGGTAAATAAAAAACTTTATATTTGGCGTGCCGACGTTTCGACTTGCCTTGCAGCTCTTCATGAAGGCTAAAATAACAAGATGTTATTTTAAAATCGTATGTGACCAAGATGATACAAACATTTTTTTAAAAATAATTTAAAAATGAAAAAGAAAAAAATAATAATACAAAGTAAATTAGTCAACGAAAGAATTAATAGCTGTTTACATAATTAGAAGAATATCTGAAGTTAACTGAATAATTTAATACAAAATAGTAGCAAAGCCTAGTCAAAGATAGAGTTGTAATAAAATAATTAAGTAATTTAAATTGAATAATACAAATTTTAAATTGTGTAAACTATTACAATGTAACACGTTTATTAACAGATGTTTTTAATAGGAATTTAAAAATAAGTATAAGGAATATATATGAAAAGGAAAGAGGTAAGATTGAAATCGAAGAAAGAGAATAAAGTTGGCATAACAATAAACGAAGGAAGAGGTTGGGTAAATATGATAAATTAAAATAAATGGACTTACTGATTGTTGCCTAGATGAAGGCTTGACTAACAATGACTGTTAAAAAATAAAATCAGAGAAAAGGGGGGATAATGACTTGCAGAAAATAATTAAGGGCGGCAGTGGCTAATATAACATATGAAGGGGGCGCATGGTGGATGAAAACTGAATTTTTTTTTTTTTTTAAAGGCGTGGAAGATGCTAAATATGAATTTAAACATTTTAAATGTTGTTTGTCTATGGTGGTTATTATTCAAGGAATTCTGGATAGTATTTATGGCTTTCATCACCGCATGAACCGAGCTTTATTGTGGCGTATATACAAATTGGTTATCACTGAGGAGCTAATTACTATAAACATAATGCGACAACAATTTATTTTATAGGTATCATTTTATTGCTTGTTTTACAAAATTATAGTTGTTTACGTTATTTAGGCGAGTTTTAAGTCGTTATTTTGTTTCTATATAATATTTTGCTTGTATGTTCTTGTATTTTCTATCGTTCCTCAATAATTCTTTAAAAATTGCGCAATTTTCTTTCTCATTTCAATGAAAACATTGTTATTTACAATCGTTTCCTTTAAAAAAATCCTTAGAAACAGAGAAAAAAATCACTAGGCTAAACTCCAAACACTATCAAAAAATGACTTGCATCTCATAACTACATACTACCAAGCTTTGACTTTGCTCCAGAATACGATTTTAATGCTTTTTTAATTGAAAAAATGTGGTGGTGCAAAGTCACGGGTATCCGGTTCCGAAACAATGTTCCGCGTTCAGACTTGAGTCAGTGTTTCTCCAGTTTTAAACATGTCGAGTGAGGCTTTTGCAGGAATTTGTGCTACCAATTTATTTATTTTACTTAACAGGTAAAGGAATAGAATAAAGAAAAGAAGGCACCAGTTATGGCTATGACCTTATGAGGGACCTAAAATTTGAAGATGGGGCAGGTTTCAAAAATTTTACTAGGATATCCCCACGTGATTTTGAAGAGTTGTTTGTTATGATTGGAGGGAAAATATCCCGAAAAAATACTACATTTAGACAATCAATTCCAGAGTCGATTAGGCTAGCTGTCACACTTCGGTTTCTTGCCAGCGGCGATTTCTATACAAGTCTTACGTACACATTCAAAATATCAAAGCAATCTATATCAGAAATTATTCCTGAACTGTCCAGACTTGTCGCAACTTGTTCAATGTTCCCGTGTTTTACATTTCCACCAGGAAACAAGGAACACGAATGATTTTATTTCTCAACATTTCTGAACAGTTCCGAAACAAATCAAACAAATTTGAGCTGTTCAGGAACATCGGGAACATTGTTCCTGAACACTGTTCCGAAACATTTGTTTACAGTCTAGACTAGGCTTTATATACTTTTATGGTTAGAAACTAAAAGTCCAAATAGATAAAATCAATAAAATTATTTCAGCTAACAGAAAATTATTATCAAATCAAAATATCGACCGTTTGCTTTTTGATATTGTTTGTGAAAATTGTGATTCATGTGCTTTTATTTAGTTGTAACTACTAATAAAGCAGTCAATTATCCACAAGAGTTTCATTATAGTCTCTGGATTACTAACTTATACATACACATTCTATAAATCAATTTATTGAAATTTACAACTGTATGAATATATACATTAAGTAAATGAGCTGATAACGATTATAATAACATGTCAAAACTTGAAAAGAACTACTCATCAGTAGCACTTCAATAAAAATTCTACACTAGATCTCTAGGCCATCTTCTTTTCAGTCGCCTCGGAGGATTATCGGGAATGGAGTGGGAAGTAAGTTGAGAAACTTATGGATTTGAGTGGTTATGGAGCTTACTATGAAAGGATAGGTATCTGGTTTGGGCTAAATCAGCAACATATGGGACATTAAGTTCTTTATGGATATGTTTATTGATGACAAAGTAAGGAGCATAAAGGATTTTGGTTTGTAAGGATCGGATACGAAAAGAATTAGATGATTTAGAGGAGCCCCAAATCTCAACTCGGAACGTCCAAATAGGTTTAATCACAGTCATGTAAATAAGTTTTTTGTAATGAATTGGGAGGTACGATCGTTTGTCTAGTAAATGTTGAATTAGTCTGTAACGACGGGCAGTTTCTTGTCGCTTTAGTCTTAACTTACACATAAAAATTAAAAATTGTCCAATTATGCTTTTACGTTCAAGTTCTTAAATTTGAACTATTTATTTATTTAAAGACATAAGAAGGATATAAATATCCTGATGTAAGTATTTTTACATTTACTCCCACTGTATATCACTACGGTCCCAATTTCTGGGGCTTTAGCCTGACCCGACAATAAAACGTGACCGTGATGATTTTAAAAGTATGTCTGAAGAGGAGAGGTGAACGGCTGATGATTTCTAGAAAACACAGGAACCGAAGTAAATAATTTCATTCGAATATTTCTGAGCTCCCGATACAGGGGGTGGGGAGCAGAGCAACATTTCGAACGAGTGTGTTTATTGTGACAGCGGCTGGGGGCAAACATTCAGCAAATTAAGTCGAACTATCGCCACGATAACAGTTTGTTTGTTTGCCCTGATAGCGTCCCTTCGGGGTTCTCTATAATGCAGCGCTCGTAACGCCATTAGCTTTTTGTTGTTATTTTACAAATTTATTTTCATACTTTTCTAAAAATAAAAAAATCGGTGTATGGCAGTGTCATGGACACGGCCGTGTGTTGTACTGGAATGCGTTTATGTAACGGGTTTTAAATTTTAAATAAAATATTTTTATTTATGTATTTTGTATAAAAGGAAGAAAACTAATAATTATTGTGTTACAATATAACACATCTGCGACTTGATGATGATGATGATGTTGCAATTTGTCTGTTCTTAGCGCGGTATTACAATATAAACTCAGTTCATAGCTAGGCACATTCACTGGCATGGAATTTCCCATCAAAGTTACGCTGATTGCCAAATAATCAGATCGATTGATGTTTGTATTAGTAGAGATGTCTTCTGAGTGCGCAATCAAGCTTTGTGCATTAATTGCAGTAATAAGTATAAAACAACTGCTGATCAGGAACACTATAACAAAATTTTTGATAATATTTTTTTATACTATCACCTTATTATATTCACTGTCACAACTTTAAACTAATGTTTTCTTTACAATCGATAGATTTTGACGACAGCTGACGATTAAAACTTCAACGAACATCGTAGCTTCTCCAAGTCAAATGTTATCAAAACGTATCAAATCTCGATAGCAAAATACCCTCAAAAATGCGAGGCTTCCCCCTCCACCGCACACGATGCGTCACAGTTCTCGCTTATCGTAATGAACTCTTTGATCCTTTAGCTATCCAGTGGTTTTATTTAATTTTGAATGTAGAGGATAGATACGAAACTACAACGCCAATCTGTATCCTCCGATTTTGTTATCATTAGGTTTTTTGGATTGCCTCCATATAGTAGCAAATTTAAAGACGGATTCACGTCAAAAAAATAAAAAATCCTAAATCAATATTCCTCAATATTCTAACAGATTACAAAATTCCGTAGTAATATATATATATATCCACTAGCATCCACAGTTGTAGCTTCGCCCGCTCTGATAAGTAAAGAACTTAGATAGGTTTAACTAATATCAAAAGTTTTATTTTTTAACGATAACAATGTACTGTAACGCAGTTGATTATTTTCTCACAATATTTCTAGATTTTTTCACGCAAAGCTGTCATTTTTAGCCCGGTACTATTGCAATGATTATATAGTTGAAATTTACAATCATAATTAGATATTCAATCATTAATAATCAGCATAAATTAAGGATACGCCACACAGTGGGGCGATACTACAGTAATGTTGGACATTAGGGAAAAAATAAAACTTTTAATTTGGGATTTTTTTTTTTATTGTTAGTAACAAATAAACCCTTTTCAATTGAACAGATTGGTTTTTACCCATATTATTGCATTGGGTTTTACATAAAGCCTTGCTATAATTGCTATGTCCAAAAAAAAATTGGCTTATTAAATTGATCCTGAACTGTTGTTTCATTTTATAAAGTATTGTTACTTCCTGTACACAATAAGGGTATTATAATAAATCAAAAACTGGCATAAAATGTTTTCAAAAATTTCACTTTTTTTTTTTTTTTTTTTTTTTTTTTTTTTTTTTTTTTTTTTTTTTTTTTTTTTTTTTTTTTTTTTTTTTACATGTAGCAGAAAATAATACTATTTAATTGATTTCGCAAATCGCTTATATTTGCTTTAAAAAATACCATTTGGAACGCATTCAGGAGTGTATTGTCTTATTTATGGCGTCGTCAGGTCTTGCATTAACTTGCCTATTCATTAGATTTTTTATTTTTAGTATTTTAATACCCAAGCGCCTT
Organism: Euschistus heros; assembly: GCA_003667255.2. Taxonomy (NCBI): domain Eukaryota; kingdom Metazoa; phylum Arthropoda; class Insecta; order Hemiptera; family Pentatomidae; genus Euschistus; species Euschistus heros. The sequence goes on along the minus strand of RCWM02000473.1, from coordinate 822,956 downwards.
TATTGACATTTTAATTCCATTAGTCGTTACTTGTATTTATTATTTGATTATTTTCTTTAAAAGTGAACTAGGAATGAGTCTGATGTCTCGCACTTCGACACAATTAAAATTAAAATAAATGAAGATTTGTTTCTGTTTTTTAGATCCAAAAATATTAATTTTAAGGATTTCGACACGGCTTTGAAAAATTGGACTGACTAGGTTTTGCGATTACAAATAGTGCGAAAAACGGTTTGAGAATAATATTATTAACGGGAGAAATTAAGGAACGGTGCAATAATTTTCAACTTGAATAGACTGCTACAAAGAGATCTTACAAACATAACCATTTTTTAGAAAAATCACGGATGGTTTAGAAGGGGTCTAATTTTACCAGAGGTATGTTTCCAAGAACTTCCATCTTCATCCCCTCCAGGTATTCCTACTAGAACAAAATCATTCGAGCATTTGTAAGTTAGAAAAACCGGAGAAAAACCCAAGATTTCAGAAATTGTACTAATGGTGTGTTGAATTTCGTCCTTTAACAAAATTCAAATCTGAAAATTATGGTTATGTTTTTTATTTTATGCAGAACTATCTAGAATATATTGATCAATCAAATAGAAAAATCTCAACATAGACAAGAAAAATGTTTTGGTCTCTACGCCTGATATTGAAAAGTTTACAAGAGAAACGGCTGAGATATTTGTGGATTTATGTGGGTGGTATTACATACCTGTACCAGTTCACAACCTGTTAATACGTACATGGCCGGGAAATAGTCAAACATGCTATTGTACCAATTGGTATGCTGTCAGAAGATGCTCAGGAGGCTAATATTATTAATTCAGACCCTTTGATATCAGATATAAGGCCAACACTTAAGAACGAATTGTAAAGTGTTAAACAACTTATTGTTTAAAAACAACTTCTTCAGAAGTAAAAGAACTTATACCTAATTGAAAAATGAAAAACACTTGAAATTTTTGAAATATATATTCTTCCAGCAAAAATTCTCATTATTAAATCAAATACATCGATTTTTTTTAATTTTTATTTTTAGATATATTTTTGTTTATAGTTTTAGTTTTTTTTGCTTTGTTTTTGCGTTTGTGAAGTTCAATTTATTAAAAAATAAAAATTTGCAAAACATATGTTGATATTATGTGTTTACAAATCATTACAAACCACAATGCTCTATTTAGCAAGAGATACATAATATGTTTGTACACATTTAAAAGCCATCCTACCCGTTATACCGCAATTGGCAAAATTGATTAAATCATGATGATGTAGCTCAATAGAGCATTCGATATGCTTTAAAATGACACCAGAAGCAGTACTCTAGGACCAGTAGAAACGGAGATATTAAAGAATGTCCGGCAAACCCTATTACTCGCCCCACTGTGCGCCGCCCAATTTCTACACACAATATCAAAAAATCAGAAATCGATATTTTGATAATAATATTTTGATATTAATATTTAGTGCTGGTTGGAGAAATATAAAAGTTTATGATCGATAAAACCTCATCACTGTGGTTGGATTTTATTATTTCTAACTATAAAAGTATAAGATAGTTAAAATTGCAAACCTCTGCCATTGCAAACTTAACACTGTAAATTTAAATTATCCCAGGGATCCATCACGTAAACTATACAGTTTTTTTTATTTTTTATTTAAAATCTTAATTTTATTATCAATTTTAGACTCTATATAACACTGTTTCTTAATAACGACTCTTTAATGGTACTCGCCACTTATCGTTCAATTTTCAAACTTAACCGCGTAACACATATTTACCTCATTTTAGTAACAATTTAATAGAAAATATGTAAATTTTATTTTTGCTAAACCTTCCATGAACTATGAAGATGTAGTTAAAATTTAGTATAGTTTGATTAAGAAATTTTCGCGGTTAGTGATCATAAACTAAAAATGGCTTGTCCTATTAAATAATAGTATAGATAGATTACAAAACTGTTTCCAACGTCAGCGGTATCAATCGTTTCCTAGGAATCAACTTTGGATCATCGAATCTCGATACCGATTCTTTTTTAAGAATCGATAGAACCGAGAATCAAATTTTTGAATCGACAAATTCCTAAAAAAAACAACAAAAAACAAACAAACTATCTTTTGAATACAATCCAACTGCTGGATATTTTGCCAGAAGGTTTATGAATTTCCAGATTTTATGTAAAGTAATATTGATTTTGGTGGAATAGTTATCCTGTTGTATTATAATGGGGTGTATAAAAAAAAACTGACCGTTTCTTAAACAAATATTTGTATTATTATTTCTTTGATATAAAACACAATTAATACTCAAAGTATAGTCTATTGTTATCTACCGTTATTACCCATCTGTTAGCCAATTGCTCGATGCCACGCTGATACCATTCCATGGGATGGCTGTCAAAGAACTCTTTTACAGCATTGTCAAGTTCCGCAAAATTATAAAAAATTTTCCCTTCCAGAAAATGGGCCATGGATCGAAACAAGCAGTAATTCGAAGGTGCGAGGTCTCAACTATATGGTGGATGAGGCAGGAGTTCAAACTTTCGACACACCACACTCCCTGGCAAGTTCGCGAGTACTTGTGGACGGATTTGACTCAACAGCTTCCTTCAGAACCTCATCAATATCCATTAATGGCCGCCCGGAGCCCTTCTTCCTTTCCAACGTTTTATATCACTTCTAAATTTTTCAAACCAACGCAGCGCAGTTCTTCAAGGACACTTTCCCGTTCATATTTAATAATTTCACGAGTTGCTTCAGCGGCTGTGAAATTTTTTTTCCGATAATGTCTTAAAATTACGAGAATTTTGTAGGACACTGTCATATTTCTTCTTTGAAATAAATAACTGAACTGAGGCTTTTTTTGAAGAAGTCCAGTGTTAGTAAACAAGCTTAGGGAATGCTCTAAAGGGATTATTAAGTATTGGTAAATAATAAATAGCATTAAGATATTTACAGACTTTTGAACTCTGGAATTTGATAAAACGGTCATTTTTTTTTTAAACGCCCTATCAATTATCATATCCTTAATCCTTAATGATGAATTATTACTATGAATTAAAACTATTTCACATTTTATTTATATATTCTTACTTAATATATATCTCATTACTTAATTTAAAGTTATGAACTGAGTAAGGAGTTAGTTATGGGGCGCAATAACAAGAGTTTATGCTCCAATGACTTTTAGAATCGACACATCCCTAATTGTTATTGTAGGAATAATATCTTCACTGTTACTAATAAACTTATCTACAATGGATATAACGCATTTCTTGCTGATTCGATCAGAACCAGATACGTTGTTGTTTGTTTTCGAGGCCTGACGTCCTTCTGTACTCCAACTAGGGCAGGAAGGGCGAAGGATCAGATACGTGACCTTCATAGTAGATTCTATATGGTATAATCCTCCGGGGCGTCTAAAAAGAAGATGGCACCAAGACCTTCTACTTCAAAGTATGAAATGAAGTGCTACCAATGTGCAGTTGCTCTTCAAGTAATTTAAATATGTTAATATCCACTATTATTTCCATATAATTGTATATATCTTTGTTTTATGCAAAGTTAAGTTGTATATAAAAATAAAAAAATAAAAACAGAGGTATAGAGAATATTAGGTTGAGCGCTCTTCTTTTTTTTTTCTTCATTAGCTGGCTGAAAAGTTTTAGGTCGAAATTAAAAAACACTACAAACTTTTTTTTCCCCCAAAACTTTTCTCTAATGCGCTCAGTTATCTGGCCCAGATCTCTCTTAGGGCTACTATTCGAATATAAGGCTTGCCAACTTATCTCCCAATCTAAATAGTATTCCTGCGGTACAAAGATATTTTCGTAGAAATGTTTTTAAATTAAAACTTTGTTTACTGAATCTCGGGCTAATGGTTATTTTTTATTACTTTCAAAAACAAATTAATTTTGAGGAAGATAAGTTATTAAATGGGCATCGCTGTAGCGGGAGTTTAATATAAATGTGGGAAAAACAATGTTTAAAATTTCATCTTGTTTCATTTCGGTTTGATATATTTTGTGAGAGAGAAGAATATACAACATTGGTCTGTTTATTTAGTTAAATTGAATCGGATTGGCCGGACTGGCCAGAGAAGAACCAATGAGATCCCTGGATACACACCCCCCTCTCTCACCCATATCCAGCCTTCTCTTGTTTATTGCTCACTGGTTGGCCATGTTTTTCTTTTTTATCTCGCCCTGTTTTATTACTAGCCTGCCCTGCTTTCTATAGGGAACTATCCTCCCCTCAACTTCTTTAAGGCTCTCTACTTTTTGTTACTAACACATACTTTAGAAAATAAGAACAAAATGGTTACATAGGCTAAGAGGTCTCTATTTCTTTCCAAATATAACAAAGTGCATTAGTTCAGTTGCTAACACAATTTGTTAGTGCTCACTTAAAAAGCTTTTGTCACTAAGTCAAAGTCACTAAGTTTATTCAAACTAAAATTTTGAACAGCCGATAGTAATCGAGCAAGTTCGATCAAATCCAAGTTAAAAATTTTTATTTCTTATTATAAGAAACAGAGTCATTGGTGTTCACTCATTAGAACCTGCCTCCTAGTCAAGAAGAGTGTTGTTTAACATAAGAAGCGTTGAGCTCCTAACTGCTCCTACTTTTCCTACTTAAAATACCTGTTGTATTTCTCTGTAAGATCAACCATTTTTTGAGCTGAGCACTGAGAAAGCAACTAACATGCGGTAAGTCGCACTTTCCGCGAAAACACGTTTTTTGTAACTCTTTTGTCCGCGTCTGAAAAAATATGTTTTTTCATCTGAGTTTTTTGACCCTGGAAAGTCCCCTAAAGCATCCATGCCAGCCAGGGATCGCACATTTCCATTTATAACTCTTAAAATATTTGTCCGATCCCAAATTTCTTTTTTAAGCCTTAAAGCAGGTTAAATTTTCTATTAGGCCCTATAAATCAAATTTTGATTAATTCCATGTGATAACCGTGCTAACACGAAAATAAGGATTTCAAAACACACGACAGTAGTATTCGGGCTGGCGTCACATTTAATAAAAAGCTGTATGCTGGCATAACAGTTTTCTGTTGCTGATATTAGGGATTAAAAAAAAAAAGGAATTTGGGATCGGACAAATATTTTTAGAGTTATACATAGAAATTTGCTGAAAAAATAAGGATTTCACAATAGTACGGGGTTCTCAGCATGCTGGCTGGCATGCTTGTTTTAGGGAACTTGATGAATACTTCATATATAGGGTCTGATAGTAAATTTAACCAGCTTTCAGATCAAAAAAACATATTTTAGATTAGACAAAAGAGTAACAAAAACGTGTTTTCGTGGAAAAGTGTGACACCGCAAGTTACAGAAGAACCTTGATGATCCGAACCTTGGTAATCCGAACGCTCGATAATCCGAATGCCGTTTTGTGAATAATAAAAAATTATTTTCTGAAAATCCATGATTTAGCAGCCAAAAAAACGTTCTTCAACCTTAGTTCAGAAAAAAAGTAGTGACTATTTTTTAAAATGTTTAGTTTTTTGTTTTCTTTACTTTTTTATCTTTCTGTACAGTACAGTACATTCTGTGTGTGTATAAGATTGTATACATACTATGTAAAATATTACTTAATTCATGTGCAATATATTACATAAAATATAGTAGTTACCTTACTGTAGGACAGTAGTATTTCATAAAACAAACTATTTACCTTTAACAATACAACGTGTTTCTTATTTTATGGGAACTAGTATGTCAGTGTTCATTTTTTGCATGCTACATACTATGCCTGGAAAGCACTTTGTTCGGTAATCCGAACGATTTGATAGTCTGAACCAACCAATTAGTTCGGATTATCGAGGTTCGACTGTAGTTGCTTTCTCAGCGCTCTGCTCAAAATACGGTTGAACTTACAGAAACATGCAACCCTAATTTTTTTGTAGATAATTGCACGATGAACAATTTTTGTTATGACCTCAATTGACCTCCGAGCAATAGATCGCGAGATATTCGCGAAAAACTGATTTTCGCGACCTATTGACGTATATAACTGTTTTAACCGGCACGATATCAATGTCAATTTTTTACATATTCATTAAAATGCCGTAATAAAGGTGTATACAAAAATTCAGCTCACTAAGAATTTTTCCCCAGTTAAAACCTAAAATGAAATGTAATTTATCCACCTTGGCTATAATAGATTGGTCACCTTTAGGTCAACCAGTCCTTCCTACCCCGGTTGGACTACATAAGGAGGTTTAGCCCCGATCAAAGAAAGCCTTCTGGGCACACCCAGCACAAATAAATTGGGCGTCCATTGGAGTAAAATGTGACAGTGTGGTATACTTCCATAAAAATCTGTTCCTTGCACAAGGGTTGGTTATGAAACATGACAAGCTTTGTGCTACCCTCTACTGAACCCAAGACCATTCATGAAGTTTAGTCCAGATTTTTTTTATTGGGATAAATAAGTTTTTTGGCTGGGAGTCAATACGTTTATGGTGGAACGTCTTTTCACATTCAAAAATGGAAAATTTTGACAAGCTCTACTCCTGTTGGTTAGGCTCAGATCGATAATTTGAGGACAATTTAATAGTTATAAATTTAATAGAGAATGTTTTTTGTTTTATAACGTTTGTCGCTAGTAACTACCGTTTTGGAGCAATATTAGTTTGAATCAAAAATATCACCTTTGAGACCGGTATTTTCTCTCAACTTTGTTTATTTCGATTAATCATTAATCGATTAATTTAATTTGATCCTTTTAATTTTGAAATGTAAATTTGGAAAAGGAATAGACTACAGACAGGAGATAGCGAGGAAGGAAATAGGTTGTTTTGTTTTTTTAATCATGCCTAGATTGAATCAACAGTAGTCGGATTGAATTCAATATTTTACTATTTACATAAGAAAATTAAATAAGTATATAAATGGCTGTAGAATGGATCTTCTGATTCTTCAAATCAAATATTTCTTTTTTCCATTAATGTTTTTGTATACTAAAACAAATGTTTTAATGAAAAAATATGAATGAAATAGATAAATATAATTGATATATCTGTACATATGTAAAAACATAAATGTAAACAAAATGGTAATTGTTCGGATCGGCGACACCACCAAACTGGCTTGACCCGCGCTACACCGACCAGTTCGATCCTTACGCTTCACTTCATGTTTTCATTTTTCGATAGTTCCTCCTATAACCTCACATGTAAACAATCACTTCTACAGTTTCAACTTGGATTGTGTTGTTTAGTTTGTTATATTGATATTTAGTCTTCTTGAATGTAAATAGGTGAAACAGAAGTTAACAACACGAGGATTAAGTGTTTAATCAATTCACGTTTTCTTATTTCCTCTTATCTAATGTGTAAAAGTGTTATAAAACTTAAGAAGATTAATTTGTACATGGATTTGGTGTTTTACATATTTTTATATGTTGTTTCAATTTCAGTGATAAAATTTTAGTATACATATTTTGTGAATGGATTCTTTGTTATCTATATTACTTTTTGTTCTAAAGTGAGACAGATTGTATAATTAATTCAATAAAACATATTAGTTTATAAATAAATGTGAGAAAGTATATCACAGGTTTCATGTTTTCTTATTTCCACTTCCCTTGAGAAAATATAGCAGAAATTAACATCATCACTTTCAACTAGGATCTGTCTTATATTATATAATGGCTTATAACATGGAGAATTGACAATGTGAAAATAATCACAGATTAAGAGGTAAATGACACATTACTATATAATTATAGAACTATTGGTATAATGTTATAGATTAACAATGTGTTTTTTAAAAAAATTAGAAGCCTGATGATGGAACATTGTCTCCGAAACATGTAGCTACAAATGTTAAATAAATAGGAGTTATGCCAAATAAATACTTAAGGATTCTGTCTTTTTTATATTTATAATTTGTTATTTTCTCTTCTCTGACAGAAAGTTCATCAGGAATTAACTTTACTGGTGGTTCAGTAGTATTAAATTAATGTTGATTAAATTAATATTAATTCAAAATTGATTTAGTGTCTTATATTTCGATATTTCCTTATTTCCACTTTAATATTTACTTATTTCTCATTTTAATTTTAGAAGGTAAACAGAAGTTAATATTACTTTGAACAGGGGTTTAGAGTTTCTCAGTAAATGTAGGAGAATAACCTTTCCCCTCTAAAATCAGCGACTAGAACATCGAAATAAATCGGAACGAGGTTAGAATCGATAAAAGGTATTCTGAGCGCGTTTAGGGGTTGGTGTCGCCGATCCGAACAATTACCAAAAATATATTTACAAACGATTTTATTAAAATAAAGATGAATAATTAGCACTAAGGACCGAAGTAGTTGCACAGCAACAAACAAAACCAAACAAGTGGATTGTTAGTGAAATAGAGACTAGTTGAGAAAAACATGTTATGAAATATTCTATATATGGAATGTATTCAAAACTATGCTACATAAACAGGTGGCAGCTCTGCGGGTTATACGCTGGACATATCTTGCGCTTCAATAATATTCTTGTGGAAAATAGACGGGAAATAGTTTAGGTTTCTTGAAATGTCGAGTATAATCCCGTCACTTGGTTCTCTCTTCCTCCCAGGCAGGGTTCTGGGTCAGGAGAGGATTCCGTTGTCATTGTATCTTTCTTCTTAGGGAATATAGAAAAGGGTTAGGCTCTTACAAGTTGTATTTGTAGCACTGTAAAAAATCAGATCTTCAGCCCCTCCAGAAAACTTTCTAATGTGAGGTAGACATATCTTAGAGTGCATGATATTAGCGACTTCCTACTTTCGTTAAGATTAGTTAGAAGGTAAATAAAAGTCCCCGCACGAAATATAATCTGTGTAGCAAAGTCCTAATGTTTTGAATTTTTTTTTTTAAACTAATAATGAATATTTAACATTCGAAATTAATCTTTGAATAAAATAATCCAATATCAATGGCAAATATTTCATGAAGCATAAGTAACAAATAGTCCTAAAGTCTGTAAATGATATATAAAAATATTGGCCTTATTCAATAAATAATCAATTAGTTCAAACATTCAACTTTATATGACTAAACACAAAAAATATGCTTTGTGTAACTCCTTATTCAAGGGCTGGAAACAATTAAATAAATTTACAAAAAAAAAAATTATAAATAAACTTACATGAATGAAATAAGATTCGACCTCTTCTGAACCCTTTTCGAAGTAACCTTCCTCAATCCACCATTAAGTGTCCAATATTTAAAGAGAAATATCAAAAATAGTTGCCTCGTTGCCAAGGAGACAAAGACAAACAACATGGAGTCAATAATTCAATCCCTAACTTGATCGTCAATTATCTATTGAAGAATTCACAACCTGTTGACGCACGGCCATTCTTAAAATAAGTCAGATCTTTAATTATGGATTTCCATTTCTGTTTCGAGTTTCGTAATGTATTTAATCGCTACATCATTGAAAGCAATTTCAATGATTGTTAGCGAGAATAACAAAAATATATATAATTTCTCTTTTAAAAATCATTATTAATATTAATTTTAAAAAATATTGCCTGCTAATAATTGGAGTGGCCTAGTTAAGGTCATTTACATTAAAATTTGGGGTACTAACCAAACCTATTAATAATTATATAACTTTTACAATAGAGCAGAATTACAAAAGTGTATTTTAGTTGAAATTAATATGGCATAATTTTTTCAATGAAAATTTTTGTTCTTGAAAATAATCGAATTCTCCCCAATGGATACCAATTAGAAGTATTAACCACAATATCTCTTTATTTCATTACAAGTTACAAATATAAGTTGTGATACTTAAAGGTTTTTCCATATAAGGAAGATTGACAGCCGGACTCGAATCTAAAAAGTTAATTTAATTTAACGTTTCTAAGAAATACCTACCCAGTTTATTCTCATAACATACTTACCATCTGAGAAAGGGGTAGGGAAATATAAAGGTTATATAAGAAAACAAGGAGTGTGGCTGTGTCATGGACACAGCCGTGTTTTTTACGTGAATACGTTTATGTAACGGGTTATATTTTTTAAATAAAATATTTTTATTTATGTATTTAAGATAAAAGGAAGGAAACAAATAATTATTGTGTTACAATATAACTTTATTAATTATATGTCTGTGATACGAAAAGTACGGCACAAGTGGCACGCACGATACATCGATATTTCTGGTAAACGTTAAATTAATACAGGTATAACTTAAAGCTGTTAGAGATGTTTCAAAATAAGACAAATCGAACTCGCTGAGCATGAAGTCTGGCAATGAGCGGTTTAGTGGGACATGTTTTCGGAATATTTTAGCAACGATCGTAACATAAAGAGTTTACATTAAGATGGATAGCGAAATTGGAATTTTGGGTCTTATTAGTGTATGATCTTATATGTTCATTTACTCTTTGATTTACTGATCGTCCGGTTTTTCCCGTGTATTTTGCTTTACAGTCATTACATTTTAATTCGTATACGCCGCTTTTTTGGAAAGGGTCTATTTTGTCTTTCGGTGAAGGGAAGTATGATGAAAATGGCTTATCTATTTTAAATGCAGGGTTTAAACCTAATTTTTTTAATTCTTTCCCGACTTTAACGGATATTGGGCCGTAGTATGGTATCAAAATATATTTTTTAGGGGTAGCTTTATCCTCTGGGGGTGTTTTGTATATATTATTCATAGTTTTTTTATGTATTTGTTTTCTTAAAATATTATCGATTGTGGTTTTACTGTATCCGTTGTTGTTAGCTATAGTGTGAATCGTTTGTATTTTTTTTTAAAAATTTCGTTCATTTAGCGGTATATTTAAAAGCCGGTATAACATGCTATGAAATGCTGCGAGTTTGTGTGTTAGTGGTCTCCTGGCATTGTTGTCTATAACTACATCTGTGTGTGTGGGGTTTCCTGTATATATTAAATTCGTGTTGTTTATTGTTTACGGAGATTTCTATGTCTAAAAAATTTAAAGTTTTATTGTTCTCTAACTCCAGTGTGAATTTAATTGAAGGGTGGATTTCGTTTATTTCGTTTAAGAAACTATTGATTTGTCTGGTCGTCCCAGACCATAGGCAAATTATGTCATCAACATACCGATACCAGTATATGATGTGTTGAGCTAATTTTGAATGAAGGATTTTCCGTTCTAATTTATCCATAAAAAGATCTGCCAGAAGGGGTGAAAGAGGGGATCCCATTGGTAATCCTTCTTCCTGTTTATAGAATGTATTGTTAAATTGAAAATAATTATGTTTTATGCAGACTGACATTAAATTGTAAAAGTCTAATTTTTCTAGTGGTTGAAGATTAGACAGAAAGATTAGTTCTTCTGAAATTTCTATTGTTTCTGAAGGTGGGATACTGGTAAACAGATTTGTGACATCGAATGATATTAACTTTGCATTGTCTGGAACATTTACGTTTTTAATTTTGTTGACTAATTCTATTGAGTTTTTTATTGTATTTCGTGGGGAAAAAGAAATTTTCGTTTTGAACATGTTGTTTAAATAATGAGCAAGTTTGTATATGGAGCTATTAATGTAGGTAACTACTGGTCTTATTGGAATGTCTGCTTTATGTATTTTGGGTAGGCCGTAGAGACGGGGCGGCAAGGGATTCATTTCAATCAAGTTGTATTTTATATTATCAGGTATTAAAATACTATTATTTATTAACTCCCGAACTTGACTGTTAAATTTTTTGGCGGGGTTTTTTATGGTGGGGAAGCTGTTTTTTTTGGATGAAGTCATAGATTTTATTTTTGTATAACTCTTTTTCTATAATTACTGCGGTGTTCCCTTTGTCCGCTTTTATGATTGTAAGGTCGTTTTTTAATATTTTAGTTGATAAAGCGCGTGCTATCTTGTATTCGGATGATGTCTTTATCTTATAGTTCTGGGCTTTTTCTATTTCTGTTTTTAGTATGTTTGCGCATATTGATTTCGAAAGTGGGTTTTTGTCGTATTTTTCTAAACCGGATTCAATGTGGACAGCAAGGTTTTCGAATGTTTGTATAGTCACCGGTGAATTTATAGAATGTTTTAAACCTTTGTTGAGCAAATTATTTCATTTTTAGTTAATGTTATGTTGCTGAGGTTGAGGATACGTGGGGAAAATTGGTTATCGGATATGGGGTTTTTGGGACTGTTAGATGGGCAATTAACGGGGTTATTCTTGCTAGACAGCAAGTTATTAATTTTCTTTTCCAATGTTTTTGTTTTTTGGTTACGAGATATTCAACTCGCGTCCGGATTTGATTGTCTAATGAGTCAAACTCAAGTGGGTGGAGTACAGAAGTGAGTTTATTGTGGAGGATATAAATATATAATTTAAATTATCTCTCACTGAGTACCAATGGTTAATTTCAAATCTTACCCATTGACGTCTAGCATGGTGAGTGGCTTTCGACGCTGCTCTTGTTTGTGCTCCGCTTCTTAGTTGCACGTATCTGGGTATGAGGTCTTCTCTTGAGCACGTCTGGTTAAACCAAATATTTTTGTTAGCGATGGCGTATTTAAGTCTAAGTTTGGAAAAAACAATAAGCTGCATCCTTCCGGCTTGCAGTATCTCGTTCTGCAACAACTTTTTCAAAAAATGTGTTGAATCTTGATATGCTGAGTTTAGATCGAGAATACCCCGTTAGCCTGCCCATGGCTAAATCACTTGAAAAACCCATGATGATATAGATAATCAATTTTCCCCACGTATCCTCAACCTCAGCAACATAACATTAACTAAAAATGAAAATAATTTGCTCAACAAAGGTTTAAAACATTCTATAAATTCACCGGTGACTATACAAACATTCGAAAACCTTGCTGTCCACATTGAATCCGGTTTAGAAAAATACGACAAAAACCCACTTTCGAAATCAATATGCGCAAACATACTAAAAACAGAAATAGAAAAAGCCCAGAACTATAAGATAAATACATCATCCGAATACAAGATAGCACGCGCTTTATCAACTAAAATATTAAAAAACGACCTTACAATCATAAAAGCGGACAAAGGGAACACCGCAGTAATTATAGAAAAAGAGTTATACAAAAATAAAATCTATGACTTCATCCAAAAAAACAGCTTCCCCACCATAAAAAACCCCGCCAAAAAATTTAACAGTCAAGTTCGGGAGTTAATAAATAATAGTATTTTAATACCTGATAATATAAAATACAACTTGATTGAAATGAATCCCTTGCCGCCCCGTCTCTACGGCCTACCCAAAATACATAAAGCAGACATTCCAATAAGACCAGTAGTTACCTACATTAATAGCTCCATATACAAACTTGCTCATTATTTAAACAACATGTTCAAAACGAAAATTTCTTTTTCCCCACGAAATACAATAAAAAACTCAATAGAATTAGTCAACAAAATTAAAAACGTAAATGTTCCAGACAATGCAAAGTTAATATCATTCGATGTCACAAATCTGTTTACCAGTATCCCACCTTCAGAAACAATAGAAATTTTAGAAGAAACTAATCTTCGGTCTAATCTTCAACCACTAGAAAAATTAGACTTTTACAATTTAATGTCAGTCTGCATAAAACATAATTATTTTCAATTTAACAATACATTCTATAAACAGGAAGAAGGATTACCAATGGGATCCCCTCTTTCACCCCTTCTGGCAGATCTTTTTATGGATAAATTAGAACGGAAAATCCTTCATTCAAAATTAGCTCAACACATCATATACTGGTATCGGTATGTTGATGACAATTTGCCTATGGTCTGGGACGACCAGACAAATCAATAGTTTCTTAAACGAAATAAAAACTAAATCCACCCTTCAATTAAATTCACACTGGAGTTAGAGAACAATAAAACTTTAAATTTTTTAGACATAGAAATCTCCGTAAACAATAAACAACATGAATTTAATATATACAGGAAACCCACACACACAGATGTAGTTATAGACAACAATGCCAGGAGACCACTAACACACAAACTCGCAGCATTTCATAGCATGATATACCGGCTTTTAAATATACCGCTAAATGAACGAAATTTTAACAAAGAAATACAAACGATTCACACTATAGCTAACAACAACGGATACAGTAAAACCACAATCGATAATATTTTAAGAAAACAAATACATAAAAAAACTATGAATAATATATACAAAACACCCCCAGAGGATAAAGCTACCCCTAAAAAATATATTTTGATACCATACTACGGCCCAATATCCGTTAAAGTCGGGAAAGAATTAAAAAAATTAGGTTTAAACCCTGCATTTAAAATAGATAAGCCATTTTCATCATACTTCCCTTCACCGAAAGACAAAATAGACCCTTTCCAAAAAAGCGGCGTATACGAATTAAAATGTAATGACTGTAAAGCAAAATACACGGGAAAAACCGGACGATCAGTAAATCAAAGAGTAAATGAACATATAAGAGCATACACTAATAAGACCCAAAATTCCAATTTCGCTATCCATCTTAATGAAAATAACCACAAATTTAATAAAGACTCGGGAGTAAAAATATTACATCAAGTAGAAAATAGCCTAAAATTAAATACTTTTGAATCACTAGAAATAATAAAATCGTTTAAAACCGATCCAGATTTTTGTTTAAAATGATCAGATTAACATATCCAATAGCCCATTTTAAATTTATTTCCCATAGGAACGAAAAAAACCCAATGAGTCATAAGGGAAACCCCGTTGTAAATCTAAAACTTAACCTACCTGCCCCCCCCCCCTTTTACTTCTCACAAATTCAGTGTTTTAGTTACCTCGAAGGTGAGTGCCTATGCTTGATTTCTTGTCTTATCTTTTTAAAAACCTTAGTATATTTAATCTATGTAACATAGTACTGATGTGTTGAAAATTTTATTGTATGTTTTAGAACTGAAGATGAATGTTTAGCATTCGAAACTAGTTTTCAAATAAAATAATCTCAATAGAAGTGGCATTTAATTCATCAATCCTAATTGTATTGATCCTTCTATATCATCATGCGTACCTCAAGTGATAAAGAGTTTAATTTCTGCTAACCCTTAGCCCGGGTGAATATACACACACCCGAGTACGAATTTGAAGATGCCATTTGTCTTTACGGTTACTAGACAGACATCACCAGGTTTCGCATCTTCCATTTCCAAAATGGCAATGCTATCTGAAATACAATCAGTTAAGCTATTGATGTTGCGATATATGGCGACTCCATCGGCTTTGTGACTTGATGATGATACCGCTACCGATGATGTAGTTGCAGTTTGTCTGTACTTAGTGGCATTACAATAAGATATCAGATCAAAGCTAAGGATATTCACTGGCATGGGATTTTCCATTCAAGTTTCGCTGATAGCCAAATAATCAGATCGGTTGATGATTGTATCGGTAGAAGTGTCTTCTGGGTGTGCGGTCAAGCTTTGTGCATTAATGGCGGTAATAAGTATAAAACAATGCTGATCAGGAACTTTCACGATCCCAGCACAGCTTGACTCGGTCATTTGGTGTTTTATTATGATCATTCGATTCGATTCGAGAAGCCCTTTCCAACTGAATATGATCTCTGTGTCTCTGTTGTCAGAAAGTATGGCTGTGGCACACCCTGCTCTGCCCTCTATGTTATGCTTGGGTTAAATACAGAGTTGTAGTTGAACCTTCAATGTGTGTTTCGGTTGTGAGCCGGTTGTTTATTTTTTCCCTTAGTCAGAAAAAACTGGCAGGTTATGGGCCCAGATCATTGCCCAGTTAATTATTAGTGTTGGTGTTATTGTTAATTATGGTTATTAGTGTAGAGTGAATAGTGTCAAGATTAAATTTGGGAATTTAAAGTATTAAAGTTACTAGTAGAAAATGGCCGCCAACAATTCAACTGTTTACCCGCAACTAAATGATTCAAATTTCAAAACTTGGAAGTTTCGTCTTATCTCATTGCTGGATGAGAAGGAAGTTAAAGAAACTATTGAAGATGGATGGGCATCGGAGACCAATGAGGCCAAGAGGAAAGACAAGAAGGCGATGAATATAATCATCAATTGTGTTACCGATCGCCATATTGACTATATTAGTAGCGCGAAGTCAGCCAAGGAAATGATGAAATCGCTTAGTAATGTTTTTGAGAGGAAGAGTACCATCTCGAAACTTCTTGCCAGGAAGAAATTACTTACCTTGAAATGTACGACAAGTTTACAGGAGCATTTCAATAAATTTGACGTCATAGTCAGAGACATTGAATCCATGGGATCCAAGATGGAGGAAGATGATCGCGTCTGTCATCTTTTGTTAAGTCTCCCTCATAAATTCGAACAAATTGTTACCGTGCTAGAAGCGATGGATAACGATCTTACTTTAGATTTTGTAAAGTCAAGACGACTTTAGACGCTGAACTCAAGATGGATATGCAAGATGGCGTTCCAGATGAAGCGTCATTGAGCATGAGGCCAAACAATGGAAAATTTTCTAGATGTGGTGACCCTGGACACCTAATAGCTAAGTGCCCAAAACTGAAATTTAAAAATATTGTCAATTATGATAAAGCAAATATTGATAGATTTGGTAGAAGAGAAAAGAAACAGACCTGCACAACAGCGACCAAAGGACAATCACAAAAAGCTCTCAAGGGGAGGGTATACATGTGATAAGGAAGATATAACATTTGGTGCTGTGAATAACAGTAAATGCGCTATGTCTTCAGGCCAAAATATGAAAATAGAAAAATTAAATTTATTTTGGACTCCGGCTGTACAGACCATTTGGTGCGTATTGACATGAAACAGTTCATGTCTGATGTTATAGAACTGAAAAACCCTATCAGGATTAATGTGGCTAATGGGGATGTACTTATTGCAAAGGAAGCAGGTATTCTCCGTTTGCTCAACAATGGAGTAAAAATTAAACTTAAGGCACTCATTGTTCCTGAATTAACTATGAATTTATTATCGGTGAAGAAGATTGTGTATTCAGGGAAAGAAGTTATCTTCAAAAAGGATAAGGCCTTGATTGTCTACAATGAAAATGTGCTTGAAGGACAGCTCAGTGGAAAGTTATATGTAATGAACTTACATATCAACGAAGAGTGTCATATCACATATTCCAAAAGATTAGGCCATTTAAACCGTAAAAGTTTACAGCAAATGGGTTTGCCTTTTTCGAATGATGTCTGTGATGCATGCAGACAAGGTAAGGCTGTTAGGCAACCATTTAGGCCTTGTGTGGAACGCAAATCAAGAAGAATTGCAGAATTCATCCACACTGATATAAGTAGGCCAGTTTCTCCAGCTACACTTAATGGAGAAAAAAATACTTTCAAGTTATTGTCGACGATTTTTCTCATTTTTGTGTAGTATATTTACTATCAACTAAGGATGAAGCAGCTTATATTTTAATGAATTTCATTAAAGAATTGGAAAACAAATTTGGACAAGTCAACCGAATAAGGTGTGACAATGGAGGTGAATTTAATAGCAGTCACCTTAGGAGATTTTGCCAAGAAAAAGGCATACGGATCGAATACACTGCACCATATTCCCCTCGAATGAATGGTCTCAGTGAAAGGATGAATGGGACCTTAATAAATAAAGTCAGAACTATGTTCGTAGACACAGGATTGCCGAAGTTTCTGTGGGGTGAAGCTGTGAGAACAGCTGCCTATCAACTTAATAGATCCCCCAACTACAGCGTTGAAGGGGAGGATCCCAGCAGATCTTTATTATGGAAAATTTGATTTAGAAAAATTAAAAGTTTTTGGAGCCAAGGCCTGGGCACTGCAATTACCTAAGAAGGGGAAACTAGAGCCTCGTGCTAAGCCATTTATTTTTGTGGGGTACACTCCTAATGGCTACCATCTTTGGGATCCAGAAAACAAGAATATTCAGACCTCAAGAGATGTCACTCTTGATGAGAGAAACATCAAGTTTCAAAATGAAAAAGAAGAACTAACTAAAATCATTGAAGAAGAAGATGAAATATCCAGAGAGGTTCCTGTTCAAGACTTAGAGAGTGACAGTGATGCAGAGCCATTTTCTGGATTTGAAGATGAAGAGGATGAAGAAAGAAGTAAGTACAATTTAAGACCTAAAAGTAGTATGAAAAAGCCTAATAAATATAAAGAATATGATCTTTATCAAGCCAACGTTATGACTCCCCATTCTGTTGAAAAGGAAATGTATGAAGCATTTTGTTATATGGGGAAGTTAGACCATTTGGAAGATGGAACTATCCAAAACACATTATCAGAAACAATACCGACATACTATGAAGAAGCAATAGATAGAGGATGGTCAGAAGCTATAAAAGAAGAATTAGACTCTTTAAAGGAAAACAACACTTGGGAGATTGTTGAAGCTCCACCTAATAAAGTGCTAGTTGATAGTAAATGGGTTTTCTGTGAGAAGGAAATTGATGGAAAAGTAAAAAGAAAAGCTAGGCTTGTTGCACGTGGTTTTCGGCAAACTAAATTAGCTGAAGATGTCTACTCTCCAATCGCTAAAATGACTACTATTCGAGCTTTACTTGCCATCGCAATCGAGGAGGATCTTCAGATCACCCAGATGGATGTGAAATCAGCTTTTCTGCATGGCGATTTGGAACAACCTGTATAAATGGAAATTCCTAAAGGACTGGACATAAAACGAGATTCAGATAATCTGTTAGTATGTAAGCTAAAAAAAGGCATTGTATGGTTTAAAGGAATCAGCAAAGAGTTGGTATATGACCTTTAATAATTATTTAATGTCAATTGGTTTTATGAGATCTAAATTAGATCCATGTCTGTATATAAAAGGGAACATTTATTTGATTTTGTATGTAGATGATATTTTAATTTTAAGTAGAAGTAAAGAGTCACAAATTGACTCAACAAATAAATTAATAGCTAATTTTAAAATGAAGTTGATCTCTGAAAGGAATTCTTTTAAGTTTTTAGGTCTGGAAATTGAAATCAATGATAATTGTATAGCAATAACTCAGAAAAGTGTCATTAACAAAATTCTTAATAGATTTAACATGGAAGATTGTAAGGTTTCTAAAATTCCGATGCAACCGGGTTTAAAATTAGACTCTGTGAATGAATATGATTCATCTCTTCCTTATAAGGAACTGTTAGGTGCCCTTATGTATTTAATGTTAGGCTCGAGACCTCATCTGTGTTTTTCTGTCATGTACTATAGCCGATTCCAAAACATGTACTCCAGAATGCATTGGAAGCATTTGAAGGGGGTTCTAAGGTATTTGAAATATACTCAAAATTATGGTATAAAATTATTTAAAAATTCAAAAACTAATTATTTTGTTGAAGGGTTTGTTGATGCTGACTTTGCCAATAGTACAACTGACAGAAAAAGTATATCTGGATATGTTATTAAGATAAATGACAATAATATTATTTGGAAAAGTAAAAAACAATCAACTGTTTCATTGTCTAGTTGTGAATCAGAATATGTTGCTGCTAGTATCTGTTTAACAGAAGTCAAATTTTTAGTTCAATTAACGGATGAACTAATTGGTAAAATTCACCTTCCAGTAACACTTTATGAGGACAACCAGTCGGCAATTAAGATAGCCAATACATTAGAATCTAAAAGAACAAAACATATTGATGTTAAGTACCATTTTATTAGAGATGAAATTCAGAAAAGATTTGTAAAAATTGTATATGTTCCTAGTAATGAGCAGTTGGCTGATATATTAACTAAAAGTTTAGAGCTATATAAATTTGTTAAATTTAGAGATATTTTAGTTTATTTTATAGATTCTTAATTCATTTTTGTTTTAATGTATACATGTAAAAATATGCATTTGTATTGAGACAATTTCAACTATAATGATAGAAAATATCTTGAAATTGAAGGGGAGTGTCAGAAAGTATGGCTGTGGCACGTCCTGCTCTGCCCTCTATGTTATGCTTGGGTTAAATACAGAGTTGTAGTTGAACCTTCAATGTGTGTGTTTCGGTTGTGAGCCGGTTGTTTATTTTTTCCCTGAGTCAGAAAAACTGACATCTGTTCTCTTGAATCTGAAGACGAATGAGCCGTGCGTGTTTAGAAAATGAGAGAGAAATTCGTGGACAAACATACTTTCATACATACACTTACGAAACTAAGCACACGTGCTTGGAAGCTTAAATGGATCATCATACTGAAATATTATCTAATTCCAACTATATTATATACATACATGTCAAATTGATAACCTCCTTCTTTTTTTTTAAGTCGGTTTATAAATAGTCGGCCCTTATGATATAATCCGTGTGATTCAAGTGATTTGTGAATAAAAAAATATTTAGGCAGGAGTTTTCAAAGCTTTGGAAAATCGTCTTGTAAACATCACATTCCAAGATCTAAGCACTTTTGGCTAAATTTCAGTGATATATTTATGATATTGTAAAAATTGTCTACGTTAATAATGAAAAAAGAAAAAGAATGTAAAATTAGCAGAAGCAGCTTAGATAATAACACATTGTAAGAGGGGCTTATCAAAGACGTTAAAAGTCACACCCTGTGACATCTCAGTTGTTCCAACAACATCCAAGCGGGTGTAACTGTTACTAATAACAGTAATAGTAACTGGAACTAGGTCGTTCCGAGGGCTATGTTACTCCTCAGGGAGCCTTAATTAAAGCTGAAACAGTTACTTTGAACAACATACTTTACACTGGCTTAGGACTTAGCCTTCGCACTGGAGCATAAACTCTTGTTATAGCGCCCCATAACTAACTCCTTACTCAGTTCATTACTTTAAATTAAGTAATAAGATATATATTTATTTATATTTATAGAATATATAAATAAAACGTGAAATAGTTTTAATTCATAGTAATAATTCATTATTACGGATTAAGGATATGATAATTATAATACAACAGGATTACAATTTTCCACGAAAATAAATATTAGCTTACAATAAATCTGGAAATTCATAACCCCTCTTGCAAAATATACGTCAGTTGGGTCGTATTCAAAAGATTTTGTTTTTGCTAAGGGATATGTTGATTCCAAAAGTCACTTCTCAGTTCCGTCGATTCTTTAAAAAATATCGATACCGCTGACGCTGGCGATAGTTTTGTGATATCTAAGTATGCTATTATTATACATTAATTGTTTTCCTAACTACAAAACCAAATCAATGCTGACCCGGCCAAACATAGCTCAATATACTGTTCAAATTGAAAAAAAAAATATCATAAGAACATCTATTCTGAGTACAAAGTTAAAGTTGAAGACGACTACAAATTGTTGAATAAAGGATAAGATATTATAGAACAGTTTGCTCTTTTAAAATCAAATAAAAATATAGAATCCAAAAGGCGTAGAAAGTTATATTGAAAAAATACTTTTTCCTTTTAAGAGAGCAGAGATAGGCGACAGTAAGCGAGTCCATTCCAAACTTGAGAATATACCTGCACTTTACAACTCTCCTTTGTCTTTCTTAATATCCTTGCTTTTATTTCTATTTTTCTTTCTTCTTTTTTTTTTATTTATTTTATCTTCGTTCGTGGAAGTTTCGCCGAGTTTTCATTGTGTTAAATTTTTCCTTTATGCGAGTAAGAGGAATTTTTCTTTCTTTTTTTTAAGATAAAAAAACAGTTAGGAAGCGAGAAACTAAACGTGATACTAATGCCATACGGGCGCCGACCATCCGTGTAATCGTGAAATTTACTTTTGAAGATTCCCTTTGATCAACGAAATATGAAAACGCTTTTACCATCGTTAAATTCATCTAAATGTTCAAAGCCTTTCTGTATCAACTTTTCCTCATTTCTATCTTTTTAGTTTTCCTGGGAAGTGAGTTATTTTTAACTCGATTTAATGATAATAATGATTTTTAGAATAATATGTTTTTCCTCTTTATATATACATTTCTTAAAACAGTGAGAATTTAAATACTCACGTGAACATATTAGTCAGAATTAAAAGTGATCTTTAGAGAGACTACATATTGTAATATTACAGAGTATATTCATCATAAAGTAATAGGTTTTATAAGAATATTCAACTCCTTTTGTTTTTGGAAGAAAATGATTGAGGGTGTCCAATGCCGAATGTTCGGTCTAAACTGCAGGCCATCATCTTGTTTGGACAAAACACACAAAGCAAATCACAGAAAAGTAAATAGGTATAGAACATACTGAAAATTTTTCTTTTAAACAATTTTAATCCTTTTTGATATTTTTATTTCACTTTTTTTTTCTTTTTTTTTTTTTGGTTTTCTTCTAGCCACGATGAAGGCTTGCAGTGTAGCCTAAACGTCGGCACAACAAATCGATATATTACTATTGTAAAAAATGACCCTATTTAAAAAATAAAAGTAAACAAAATAATACAATTTTATTTGATTTTAAAATCACTAAAATGTAAAGTTGACTTGTTCCATTATTTTAAGTTTAATAATTGTATAAATAAATTTTTTTATTTAAGTTTATTTATTCTATTATTATGACATTCTCTAGCTTTGTTAATGTTGCTAGGATCGAAAAAGTTATAAAATATTTGTGTCAAGGGTATACCGTTTAGGAGCTGTATCGGTGCCAATGAAAAACTTTTTTGATACGCTCCAGCTCTGTTGATATTGCACGAATCAAAAAATTGACAACAGTTTCCTTATCAGAAAAAGTAGATTATAGATTATAGATTTTTTATTTTATTATTATCAAATATTTGCAGTTAAATTTGAGTTATTGACTCCAAAAGCCACGCCAGTGATTTTACAATAATATTTAGTGGCATCCCCTGCCGCAGCATCACCCGCTCTCATAATTAAACAACTTGGATAATATTAACTAATAATGAAATTTTCGAGGTGAAAACGTCTTTAAATTTGCTACCATACTGGGGCAATCTAAAAAACATAATGAAAACAAAATCGGGGATACAGTTTGGCGTTGTAGTTTCGAATCTATCCTCTACATCCAAAATTAAATTATACCACTGATAGCTGAAGGATCAAAGAATTCATTACAGTGACGCATTGCGCGCGGTGGAGGGAGAACCGCTATTTCGAGGTTTTTTGCTGCGTATCCAGATTTGCAATTAGTATTACTTTTGAATCGGAGAAGCTACGATGTTCCTTTAAGTTTTAACCGTCAGCTGTCGTCAAAACCGATCGATTGTATATAAAACATTAGTTTAAAGCAGTGACAGTAAATATAATAAGGTGTTAGAATAACAAAATATAATCAAAAATATATGCTCGTCAAAAAGCCAAAACCAAATACAGAGTTCGTGTACGGTTGGAAAGGTTTTCTGAAGAACAATCGAATGGTAATAATAAAACACCATATGACCGAGTCAAGCTGTGCTTGGATCGTATAAGTTCCTGATCAGCATTGTTTTATACTTATTACCGCCATTAATGCACAAAGCTTGGTCGCGAACTCAGAAGACATCTCTACCGATGCAATCAACCGATCTGATTATTTGGCAACCAGCGAAACTTGGATGGACAATTCCATGCCACTGAATGTGCCTAGCTTTTATCTGAGATCATATTGTAATATTGCTAAGAACTGACAAATTGGAACTACGTCATCGGTAGCGGTATCATCATCATCAAGTCGCAAAGCCGGTGGAGTCGCCATATATCGCAACATCAATAGCTTCACTGATTGTAATTCAGTTAGCATTGGCATTTCGGAAATTTTGTTTGGAAATGAAAGATGCAGAACCTGGTGATTTCTGTCTAGTGTTTTAATTTATCACTAGGTTACTGTAACTAGATAAAATTACTGGCTATTGGAAACCAGATCCTAAATTAGTTACCCTGTTGCTCTTAAGCACTTTACGCTGTAGTTCGGTGCCGTTAGCCATATTTCCTCCTATAACGCTAAACATCAACAAAATTTAACAAAACAGTTTAGATCCAATGAAAACATCAAAGGGTCAAATAAACTACTGAACGGAGCTAGCCGTTGTGACAATAAAGCTTCCTGCGCAGTCCCGATCGTAAACTGAGCAAGTGGCAATTAGTTCAAATCGAACCGGATTGTGAAAATGTATTCACTATAGTGCGCGCTCCCTTCTGATTGGCTATTGCTCAACCAATCGGAAGCCTTAACAGTACTACATCCGTTAGTGGTCAGTTATGCGAAACATTTTTATATAAACTTGACATCAATACTGTTCGTACCTTGTAGCTGCATTGCCAATTAAATAGTACGATGCGGTTTATAGAGACTCGTTTCACACATGAATTTTTTTTTTATAATTATTTCATTATCCGATAAAGAAACATAGTATATTTATATTATTTTAAAGATTAGGTTCAGGGTACCACCATATTCACAATAGTCCAGTCAATATAAATATTCACTTGAGATACGCATGATGATATAGAAGGATCAATACAATTAGGATTGATGTGTTATAGTTACAATTAGTGTTATAGTTACCTCGAAGAACTGAAGATGAATGTTTAGCATTCGAAACTAGTTTTCAAATAAAATAATCTCAATAGAAGTGGCACTTAATCCATCAATCCTAATAAACATATTGTAGAGTGCATGAAACATGCGATTATTTTTAACCTCAGGGCTTCGATAGGAATAGTTAGAAGGTAAACATACTAAAAGTCCACGCCCCTGGGGAGGTGAGCTAACCGTAGAGGGGAGGGGAAATGGTCCCATTTTTGGGCTTTTCGATTATATATCAAAAACGGAACCAGACTTTAATGTTCCATTACACCTAAGCCCTTGTAATCCTGTTGCTGAAGACTGAAGACAGAACTATCCACATATATACACAACTACCTGATAGAGGTCGAAGAACCGACAAAGAGAGAAGATAGGTATTTGAACAGCTGTAACAACAGCTGAGGGCCTTAGCCTTAGTGTGCTGGGACTAGTCCTGTAATGGGGCTCACTCTATTGAGGGGTTAGTCTTTGATCTTCGGCAAACTATCTATCTCCCGATCTATCTATCTTATCTTATTTATTTAGTTTGTTTTAACTATAATGTATCTATTGTATGTTAATGCAATATTTTTTTGGTACTAGAGGCTCTTCTAAATCTAACCTTGTTCCGATTTATTTCTGTTTTAGTCGCTCCATTTCGAAGAGAAAGATTATACTCCTTCATTTACATTCACCCTCTAATTCCATTATCAAAGTAATATACCTTCTGATTTTTTTTATTGAAATTTACAACTGTATATACAATATATTATACATCAAGTAAATAGGATGATAATGATAAAAATGACACGTCACTTGTTTTTAAATCAACTACCCATTGGTAGCACTAAAGTTTCTATATAATCTGGAATGGAATGGCAAGTTGTGATACTAATGGATTTTTTTTTTTTTTTTTTTTTTTTTTTTTTTTTTTTTTTTTTTTTTTTTTTTTTTTTTTTTTTTTTTTTTAATTTTTTTTTTTGGCTTTAAAGACTTGCTAAAACAAGTCCTATATTGCCAATATAGCACTATCTAATTTTATTTAATTTTGTGCCCAGTTGAATTTTCTTTTTCTTTCTCTATTATATGAGAGCTTTGGTTTCCGACAGAAATTTAATTAAATCTTGGGCCTTTGCTTTCGTCAAAGTTCTTAAGAATTCAGAGACGTCTTGAACAGTCAGTGTACCCAGCGTTCTTATCCTCTCACTCACAAACTTTTTGCACTTAAACACGATGTGTCTTGGATCTTCTAGACATTGGCATTTAGAACACATGCCACTTTGAGTTAGGGCCATTAAATTGAGGAATTTGTTGGTTCTGCCATGGTTAATCTTCAGTCTAATAAGTTTTACTAAACTTGGGCGTTCGAGATTTAGCCTTTGAGTTACAAACCATGGAGTCAATGCTACCTTTTCTTGTACTGCGTAGTGGTCCTTTCCTTTCAGAGCACTTTCCCATTCGTAAAACCTTTGCCATTCTTCGATCGCATTATATTTGATTTTTCTTATTAGGTCTGTTATTGGGATCTTGATATTTATCCGGTGATGCTGGGGTTGGTTGGAAGTTTTATCTGCCGTTTCATTACCTGACAGCCCTACGTGTCCCGGTACCCATTGGAAGAAAAAATGGTTTTTCGGCATGTACAATAATGAGAGAATTTTAAAATACTAATGGATTTGAATGGTTGTGGAGTTTGGTATGAAAGGATAGATATCTGGTATGAGCTATGTTAGAAACGTAAGTTGTAAGGTATATAAGATCTTTATGGATAAGTTTGTTGTGACGAAGTAAGGAGCGTTGAGGATTTCTCGTAGGCTTTTGGATTGTAAGGATTGGATACGAGATGAATTAGATGGTTTAGTAGAACCTTAAAGGTGAACTCCATATGTCCAAATAGGTCTGATAACAGTCATGTAAAAGAGGCGTTTGTAGTAAATCGGAAGCTTTGTACGTTTGTCCAGTAAATGTCGTAGAAGTCAAAAACAACGGGCAGTGTCCTGTCGTTTTGGTCTTGTATAACAAAATATAAAAATAAAAAAGAGTAAATTAATGTTGAGATAACATTATAGCAGCTAAATCAGATTAATACAACACTAAATCACAAGTAATGATAACTTATAATAAACTTCTTAACATTAAAGATGTGGAAATAAAAAATTATCTATACTGTTATATAAAAGGACAAGCCATTTTTCGCTTGTGATTACTAATCGCTAAAACTACTGAACCGATCTGTACCAAATTTTAACCACATTACCTTCATAGCCCTCAAGGTTGAGCAATAATAAAATGTACACATAAATAGATAATGATTTAATTTATAAAAGAAAATACTTGTACAGATGTGAGTCTAGTACATTCTCAGACAATTCTAAATCTATTTACACAATGGGAAAGAATATATGAAACAAATATACACTTATTATATACAAATACATAAATTAACGTAAAAATAAATGATAGAAAAAAAAAATATAAGGAGAATTTTTCTCAGTTAACTATTTAAGTCCACTAATGAACCGGTAAGTTGTTTGTTTGTTTGTTATTGTTTATAGGCGTAAAACTACAAAGGTCATAAACGCCTGCGGATTTTTATAAACTTTTAGCTATTTATTTTATTATTTTTCTTTTCCTTTTTTTCACTTAAATTTTTTTTTTTTTTTTTTTTTTTTTTTTTTTTTTTTTTTTTTTTTTTTTTTTTTTTTTTTTTTTTTTTTTTTTTTTTTTTTTTTTTTTTTTTTTTTTTTTTTTTTTTTTTTTTTTTTTTTTTTTTTTTTTGGGTCTATATTTTATTAAGTAAATTTTGCGCTTTTAAAAAGGTGAACAGAGTTTTTAAATTTTTTTCATTATCTCCAAGAATTTGAAAAATGCCGGGTGCAAGTCCTAGATTTTTTAGTTGCATTATATAGTATGGACATTCTTGGAATATATGACTAACAGTGATTATCTCACCGCAGTATCGACATTTTGGCGGTGGCTGCTTGTTTATTAATGGGAGTGTGTAAGGTTTTGTGTGACCTACCCTTAGCCTGCACAAGACTACTTCCTCTCTACGATTGATCGAACGGATGTGGTCCATGGTTGACTGATTTTTTTATGGTTTTGAGTTTACTAGGTGGGCTCTCGTTCCACATGGACTGCCACCTATCATGAAATTCATTTTTTAAAGGAGAGCTAATATCTTGTGGAGTCAAGATGGCAGTTCCTCTGCCTGGTAGTGCAAGGGCTTGTCACAATCAGCGAGCTCGTTGCCCACAATTCCCACGTGGCTCGGTACCCAAATAAAGTAAACTGTTTTGTCTAAGTTATGTAACATATTTATGTATCTATGGATTTTTTGTATAGTAGGATGAATTGAGTACATGTTATTTAGGCCTTTTAGAGAGCTCAATGAATCGGATGAACCGGTAAGTTTATACACAATTGTATGGATATATATAAAAATTTTAAATACTGGTATTCATTTGTATAGATATTTTACTGATGTAATTATAAATAATGTTTATTATACCAATATCAGGAATATTTAAAATATTTTCAACATTGGCAATTTCGCAGGTATTCGTGATAAAGGTCTGCAAGTAGGTTTTTCAGGGCTCATTGAATTTAGAGCAGTGCAGTAGCAGGTGGCTCACGCAGTCCTCCACAAAATGCTCACAGAAAGTACAATTGTTGATTCCTTCAATAGTCCAGTCAAAAGATTATAGAGTGTGTTGTCTGTAATCCAAGTTGTTTCTTCGGAAACATGTTCAGGGTAGTTAGAAAGTAAACATACTGAAAGTAGTTGGAGGGTTCGGGCCTGGGAACAGGAAGGGGGGGGGGCGGAACGCGGCAGGCCCCTTTTTTTGGTTTCGCGCTCATATCTCAAAAACAGTGCGTCGTATGCAAAATATGACTATTTTCTAAATAAAAGCTAATTGAATTTCCTACAACTTTGATTCTATACACATTTTTTATATTCTGTACCGTTTCCGAGATAAACGCTTGGAAAACGTGAAGGACTTTTAGTATATTTTACCAAAAACACTTAAAATTTATGTAACATTTGACAGGTTAAAGATAAAATGGCATATACATGTGTATTTTGTAGTAAATTTAATTTTCTACAATATTATTTATGAAAACGTTTGTCTTATGTTGAATGTTTTAGAAGATATGGGCGGAAGTTTAACAGAAAACGTGAGGTGACATTTTTTTTCTCGACAATTTTCATATTTTCCTAGCGTATATATCGGAAACGGTACAGAATATAAAAATTTGTATGAATTCAATGTTGTAGATAATTTAGTTAGCTTTGATTTAGTAAATAACCATGTTTTGCATATGACGCACCGTTTTCGAGATATGAGCGCAAAACCAAAAAAAGGGACGATGATTGTAGAATAAAATAGAAAGAAAACTTTATTCTGGGACGAAGTCCCTTAAGAATAACATTAAATAACATAAAGTAAGATCATAACTGGCCCAGAGGCTGTTAAAAATAAAATAATATAGGTAAATTTAAATTCAAATATGTATTAAAAAAAAAATACAGAGAAAAACTAGAAAAGAAAAAATTATTAATAAAAAGAGAGTGAAAAAATAAATATACAAAATACAGGTTAATATTGTAAACAAAATTGCAGAAGAGAAAACAAACAAACAGAAACTTAAAGAATATTAAAAGATAGAAAATCAAAAATTATCATTACAAGAAATCAAAACATTATCATAGTCAAACTATAATTTTTGCTAATGTTTCATGTCTGAAGGTCTTAGTAATTAAATTAGACGATTACATAAATAGTACATACATCCTTATAATTGGAGAGCGTCGGGTTGGAGGGAAAGAAGATGGTGAAAGAATAGTGTATTGAATGTTCCAAGGGAAGAAGCATTGCGGATATAGAGGGGGAGGGAAATCCAAAGAGTAGAGGATCGGACAAGGAAGGAACGTTGGAATGCAGTACTTCTGTGGGATGGAGTATAGAGATCGGAAAGACGAGATCTTGTATGCAGTGATTTGATAGCAGACTTGAATTTCAGGTTACTGTAAATAAAGGGAGGGTGACTGGTGTTGATAACTTGGAATAGGTAGGAGCCTAGGAAGTACTTTCTGCGGTAGGAGGGGAAAAGCCAATTTAACTTAGTGTAGAGATGCGAAACATGGGAACGTCTCGAAGTTCCGAAGACAAACCTAATGAAGCAATTCATGATGCGTTTTAATTTGTCTTCAAGAACCGTCGAGAGCCCGCCATATATCACGTAACCATAGTCAAATTGGGGGAAGATAAGGGAGGATACTAGAAGTTTGCGTGTGGGTAGGGGAAGGAGGTGACGGGAGCGGTGAAATAGTTTTAGGATACCGATTGACCTTCGGGAGATTTGTGCAATATGGGATTTCCAGGAGAGGGTTTGATCAATGGTTAGGCCTACATTTTTAACAGAGGAATGGAAAGTTATTGGATGACCATTAAGGAATAATGTGGGAAAGTTGGCATTTGAATGTTGGCAATTGTATTGTTTAACTGGCCGTGTTTATTCATCCTGACTGCACCCCTGACAAATTCATCTCCTTAACAAAAAAAGGGACCTTTCGCGCCTCCCCCTTCCTGTTCCCAGGCCCGAAACCTCCAGGACTTTTAGGATGTTTACTTTCTAACCACCCTAAACATGTTTCAGAAGAAAAACCTTGGATTACAGAAAACGCACTCTACACCTCTTTTCAGGACTTCATTGATTGGACCACAAGTGAACTGGTCGCGTTCTTTAAGTAAAACTTGAATGAAATGTACAGCAAAAAAAAAAAAGTACAGATTTTTAATTAATTTGTTATAAAAAAAGCGATAAATATGTGGTGCACAGTGTAGTTTGATAATCTACCGACAGGTGGCGAGCACCATTCGAGAGTTTTCAAAGATACGGTATTATATAGAGCTAGAAAATTATGATACAATTTTATTATTTTCATTTAAATTGCTTTTAAAACAGCTATAAATAAATGTTGCGACATATTGATCCCAGTTCAGTTTAAAAATCGACCGATATGTGGAAATTTTCCAACAGAGTTTACAATGGCTAAACTATTGAGCTGCATCAAATTTCAAGTTCAACAACTTGATAATTCAAGGAAAGATTAAATTATTAAGGGAGAAGAAGATAGTCAGGGATGCAGTCAAAGTAACACCACGTCAAAGAAGAATCCTGGGCACGTATTAAAGGAGTCTTCTTTGACGTGGTGTTACTTTGACTGCATCCCTGACTATCTTCTTCTCCATTCATCGTCCAGTCAACCATACTTTTATCATCTTAAATTAATAAGGTTTGCAATAATAATAATAATTTAAATGTGCAGTCTTGAGCAGCAGAAACGAGGTTTGTCACACTGTTTTATACTTTTATGGTTAGAAATTAAAATCCAACAGAAAAGGATCTAAAAAATTATTGCCAAATCAAGATGTTGACCCCTTGCTTATTGATGTTGTATGTATAAATATGATTTAATTTTTTTTTTTTTTTTTTTTTTTTTTTTTTTTTCGTTTAGCTATATGATTGTATTGTTTATTTCCAATGGGGAGTGATTAATTTTTTATTCACAAACGTTGAGAGGGATCTAGCAAGATGGTCAAATCCAGGTTAATTTTTTTAATTTTGTATTAGGTGAAACAGATTCATTATTAGGTCACCGGTAAAACATTTTCAATGTTAAAATAATAATGGCATTGTTAGGGAACTCGTTGTTTGATTATGAATTGTTAAACTTCAATCATTGACTCACCGCGTCAGCTACCGAGGATCCACCTGTAAAATGAAAAACAACCATTAATATAATAACTTGTAATTTTCATAATGACATAGAATATTTGATAATGTAATGAAATGATTTATAAAGGCTTAATTTATTAATTTATTCTCGAATAACGACTTTATAGCTGTAAATGTCCAATCAACTAAAACTATAAAGAAAGAAGCAGACTATACAGCAGAAGCAGCCTGTACAGTTTTTGAGGATACCAGAATAAATAAGTGCCGCCAATTGAAAGTACAATTCTCATTTCGAAACTTCCATTTACCTACAACTAGGGCTGTGAATTATATGCATTTGCATATTTCTCCTAACTAAAAAATCTAATATTATCAAAATATATATGTTTTGAGGTATTTTGAATAAATTTGAGCTATTTTTAATTTGCATATTTGTGCATATTTTGCCATATATGCATGTTTTTACATATTTTGAACTAAACTTGCATATTTATCTACATATCCGGCATATCAGGATTTGGCATTTGAATTTTTTTTATGTTTCCGAGCAGAAAAAAAAAAAAAAAAATAAAAAACGAAAAATAGCTATAACTCCTCCCATTCTTTTTTTTTCGCCTAATCAATGCGTTTGTATGTGTCGAAATGCTGATTTTTCGATTTCGGCGACTTTCGATCGTATTTGCTCCTCTTAGAATTGTTTAATCCGATTAATTTCTCGTTTCTAATTCGCTCAAATACGTAGAATATTATGACTTCACTTTTCATCTCACCCTTCTCACTTCCATTAATCCATTGCACAGTCTCCCACGCAGTGTTCACGGAGACATATCACTCGTAAACTGGTTTTTTTTTTGTTAACCTAAAATACCGAAAGTCACTCCTTCAAAGACAAAAGATCTTGTTGGAATGTACGTAGCTGAGCTTTCAAATGAGATTTTCAAGAGTGATTTAGACGTTTTATATTTATATGGTGTAGAGCGGTCGTTTAACCGTTTCAAATCTATTTTGAGGCCCAATAGACGATCTATTTTAGATATATAGACGAAAACCTGAAAAAGTGGCGTGAATAAGTCGGGAGAGTTTCTTTATGATCGTTGCTTATTGTTTTTGATTTATATTGTTCTGTTTTAAAGAATAAGTATTTTGGTTGTGATTGTTGTAAATGCGTTAATGACGAATGAATATCCTTCCGCCATCTTAAAACAGTTAAATAGTCTAATATTTCAAAAAAGTTTCCTTTTAAGGACAACAATGGCGGAAGTCCGCCAACTTAAAACCGTTAAATATTTTAAAACAGTATCCTGGAAGACAACAATGGCGGAAGTTATCCTTCGGATAACTTAAAAACCGTTAAAACAGCAAGGACGAAAAAGCTAATTCTAATTGTGTGAGAAGAGAGTGGCCAAGAATGTCCTTCGGCCTCAAAAAATCGTCAGATCCTGGCAGATCTGTAAAACAGTGTTTTATATTTTAAGTTTTCTGGAAATTAATGTCATGATTTTTTTCATTTTTGATGTTTCCTGTTAAATGTGTTTTATTTATCTTTAATAAAGGTTTTTAACATTTGTTTTCGTTTTTTAATATTAGCTTTTTAATGTTTTTCTTCCTAATGTTCACCTTTTCAACACCATTAGTTATTTAAACTTGAGTTTGTACTTACGTATAGGTATGTATTGCAATTTTTCTTATTTTTCTAATAACGCAGATAGTTGCATATTTTATCTCTGCATATATATGTTCATATTTTTCAGTTTTTATTGCATATAATTCACAGCCCCTACCTATAACCTTATAACCTATAAGGTGTGACGTCATAGATTATTGATTGTGAATATTAGTTTTTATCGGAGTGCTGTAGAGTAATATAAAATAGAAATATGTCTGTAAATATATAAATTATTTATTTTTTATGTTTACTATAGAAAATAAGAAAATGTAAAATATGTGAAGAGGTGAAGTTCTTGGAGCGCTAGTGAACACGGTGAAGGAGGGTTATGGGTTGTAAACTAGCCTTTGCTATATCGCCTATAAACTAAACTAAATTAAAAAATATTATTACAAAATAAAAAACAAAGATATACTTTATTATTCTAGATATTTGAGTGAAATACAAAATAATAAAAATAAAACGATATCATAGATTTGTTTGTCTATAATCTATTTCTTTTGTCAATTTACGTTTTAAAATTAAAAGGATCAAATTACTTTAAGTTAAAGTAAATTAGCAATTAATGATTATTCGAAATTAACAAAGTTGAGAGAATATAGGAGTTCCAAATGTGACTTTCTTCATTGAAACCAATATAGCTCCTAAACATTATGCCCTAGTGACAAATATTATACAGGGTGAGTACCTTTCAGTGTAAAAAATTAGGTGACACTAGATCAAAAATGTTGCAAAATGCTGCAGACCTCACCTTTCTATTCCAATCCGTTGCAGATATACGATGAATCAAATGCTTTTTTGAGGAAACCACGTTTATTTACCATAAAAGTTGTAATATCTCCATTTTGACCACATTTTCAGATAAGCATTAAATTTTCTATAAGAGCAGAGTACCTTAAGAACAGCTTGATCTTCACCTTATTTAGGGGTGTAACAATGTCTTATAGAACTTCAAAGCTCACCGTTTTTCATAAAAACTACCCACAAAAACTTGCTAATTTAATAAGCTTTCCAATGATACGTTATGACAATCCCTTCATGAAAATGTTCATTTTAAACATAATAAACTCTTCATTGAAATAAAAAGAAAGAAAAAAATTATTGTTTTATTGAAAATAAAGGAAAACTGTCAATAAAGCGAAACCAGATGAGAGGATCTTATGTTATTACATTTATTTATTTATTATTATCATTTATGATTTATTTTGTTATATTTTCAATGTAATGTCTAAAATCCAATGATAATGAACATTGACCTCAATTTTGCCGTTAGCTTCTGCATGCAGATTGTGTTGAAGAATACAACTTTCTGAGGTGAATTTCAGGGACAGATAAGTCTGTTTTTACAGGGGAAGGCATTCCATGTATATCGTTGGTTTATATTTGTATTGCTTTCGAATAATGTAATATCGTGATGAAGTTGTGGTAGGATATTTTGTAACAAATCTTAGTAATTTCATCATTCAATCTGTTGGGCAAACTTTGATTTTTCAACACTATTCGACAGTAATACAAATATGAATAAACCAAAGATACTCCACATGGAACGGTAGAAATGCCTTCCCCTGTAAAAACAGACTCATCTGTCCATAAATTCACCGCAAAAAGTGGTATACTTTAATATCATCTGCATTCAGAAGCTAACGGCGAAATTTAGGTCTATGTTTATTATCATTGGATTTTAAACATTACATTGAAAATCTAATAAAATAAATCCTAAATCATAATAATAAATAAATAAATGTAATATATAAGATCCTCTGATCTAGAGTCGTTTTCCTTTATTTTCTATTAAACAATAATTTTTTTTTCTTTGCTTTTTATTCCTATGAAGAGTTTATTATGTTTAAACTGCACATTTTCATTAAGGGATTGTCATAATGTTTTATTTACACAAGTAACTGATTTGTATGCCAAATGAGAACACCATTTTTTTTTTGTTTCAAAAGTAAATTTCTGAATGAAATCAAAACAATATTAAGTTTAACATATCATTCGAAAGCTTATTAAATTTGCAAGTTTTTGTGAGATTTGACGTTTTGTGGATAGTTTTTTTTTAATAACGGTGAGCGTTGAAGTAATATAAGACATTGTGACTTCCCCAAACAAGGTGAAGATCAAGCTGTTCTTTAGATACCGTTTAGGAGCTATATTCGTTTGAATTAAAAAATTTACGTTTGAAAGCCCTACTTCCTCTCAACTTTGTTTATTCCGAATAATCATGATTTGATAATTTTATGTAACTATTAATTACAGCGAAATCTTATCCTTTTAATTCTAAAGTGTAGATTACAGGTGGACATATCGATCTCTATTGTTTTCCTAGTCATGTATATAAATAATTTAAAATGTCCACGTGAAGAGCTAGTAAAACTGCTGATCGAAATTCAAAGGCTGTTGCTTCTAGTGATGGGTCGTTCTTAGTGGAACGTAACGTGGAACTAGTTCCAGCTTTGAACCGGTTTGGAACGAAACCAATCGCCCAGGTTTTTCGTTCCACCTGGAACGAAAACCAACGCCAAGATCTCTCGTTTCGTTCCCTCGGTGTAGTAGGGTTTAAATTGCATCTCTGGTTTCGTTCTACCCAAGGTCGTTCCGACTGCTTTGTTGCGTTGATTCTTCCGCTATTGATTCCCCTCCCCTTCCATCGCCCCTCTACCCCGCGCATGGGCATCTTCAAAATAAACCGCTTTCTTTGAAACTTTCTATTCTACCGACAGAGCTCGGCTTCTTCTTTCAGATTCAGAGAAATGAACCACACAAGGTTTTACAACATGTGTAATTAAATTATTTTTCCCTTTTTGTTTAAAACCTAATGGAGCTGTCATAAGAATTTATTACTCATTTTTTCTCGGAACTAATATAATTGGAAAATTCTCGCTCAATTGTGCACAATACTTCAGCTCGAAAAAATATAATTAGAATAAAAATAAAAAAAACTTATTTTCTCTTAACGTAAAAAAATAAAGTAATTTACAGATAATATGTCTGGTTTAATCTGAAAGAAAACAAGGCCACGTTGATACTTCAATCTGAATACTCCAACAACCAAATATTTATTAACACACACACATTCACAAACACATTATTTATATAGATTAAATAAATGTATGAATAAAGAAATCAAATATTCAGTTAAACCCCACAAGTTTATTATACGTGACCACGATGCGAGCGGTCCGGTCGGGATTAGCCAACACTAATCCTTCGTTCCCTAAACCTTCTCTTCGTCCATATTTCATCATGATTTAGGAGCATTATTTAAAATATTGCTGTCCCCTCCGTACCGGCAACATCACTAGAGAAATTAATTAACAGAAATTAGCAAAATGTGGATGAAGTATGAGTTATTTTTATTTGATAGTAAATAACTAATCTATCAATATTCAAAACCAAAATGTTGGGTTGGAAAATTAGTCCATTCGGGTTTTTGAAGGTGAAATAAAACTCTAAATGTTTTTTTGTTTTTTTCGGTTTTTCGTTAATAACTCTAAGGCTCTTGCCTCTAGCGAAAATGTGTTAATGTACTAAATTAATTTACATAAAATTGTTTACAAAAAAGATTTTATACATTTTTTTGCTGGTATCAATGCTTCAGGACATATAGTTGTCAGAATATGAAAAAAATAATTAAATAAATAAAAAAGGTTTTTATTTTAAAAACAAAATGTTAGTAATAAAATGATTAAATATAATGATGAAGAAGGAAAGACTAAATACAGAGATATTCGATGAAATCTGTAGCTATCAAAGCGTAGGTGGATATACAAAGCAAATGCAAAAAGAATTAAAGAAACTTAAAATGTCAGAAACCGACTGTTTGGATAGAGAGCTGTTCCGAAAAACAATAAAAAAACACACTACAGTTAGCAGAGAGAAAAAGAGGGGTACAATGTGGTCCTGGGAAAGAAGGGAGAGACATTCAAGAATAATTAAGCTAAGATGGGAGGAAAGAAAGTCGAGAATCCCAAAGAAGCCTAAACTGTGATATTCGCGTGGTCCTTGGGGCCTATACGTGAAAAAAAAAAATGTTAGTTGTCAAAGCTAATATTTTTATTATAGTACAGGGAAATTTGCATTCGAACCTTGAAACTAACAAAATAAAAAAAAGTCTGACAACTGGAAATTGTTCACCAACCTTAGCCCTAAATGTGGTTGAAAGGTTTCTTCCAGATAGCAATGGGTTTGGGCAGGGGAGAGGAAAGTGATGAAAATTGTATGTTTTTTAGAATTTAGATACAATAACTCGAAAACGGTTACTTTCAGCCCATTTTGTGTTTTATACATTATTAAAGCTAAGCAAATTTGCAAAAAATTTGATTCCATTCAATTTTTGACGAAAAATTGGGTAACATGCAGTAAGTCGTACTATTCCACGAAAACACGTTTGTTGGTATTCTGTTATTTATAACACCAAAACTATTTGTCGGATCTGAAATTTGGTTTTTCCATCTCAAAGCTGGTTAAATTTACTGTCAGTTTCTTTGTATGAAGTTTTTATAGTGATCCGTGAAACATCTACCCAGTACGGTGAGAACCACATACTATTGTGAAATCCATATTTTGTTGACACATTTCTCAAAATAAATTTTAAAATATTTGTCTGCTCGTAAATTTCTTTTTTTCATCTCATAGCTAGTTAATTTTACTATCAGATTATATATATCAAATTTTAATTAATTTTCGTGCAATACTCGTGGCAGCACGCTAAAAACTGCGAATTTGTACAACATCCAATTTTTTTTTAAACTCATTTTCTCTATAACTCCTAAACAATGTGTCCGATCATGAATTTCTTTTTTCCATCTCAAAGCTACTTAAATTATCTAGCAGGTCCTATATATTTAATTGCGATTAATTTCCGTGTAATATCCATACTAGCACGCTAAATGTGTAAGTTTTGGAAAAACATGACAGTTCTGATATGTTCAGTGGGCTGGCGTGAGTGTTTCACGGAATTTAATCAACATTTAATATAAAGGATCTTATAGAAAATTTAACCAGCTTGGAAATGAAAAAATGAAATTCGGGTTCGGATCAATATGTTTCGTGTTATATTGAGAAATGTACCGAAAAAATAAGGATTTCACAATAGTACGGGGTCTCAGCGTGCTGGCATGGATGCTTCACGGGACTTGATCGAAACTTCATACATAGGCCTGACAGTAAATTCAACCAGCTTTCAGATGAAAAAAACAAACTTTAAATCAGACAAATAGTTGTTTGTCTAACAGAACCACAAACGTGCTTTCTCTGGAAAAAAAAAAAGAAGTCCGACTTACCGCAAGTAAGGCAATTTTTCGTCCTCCACAGTTCTATATATAGTTCTATATCTGAGCAAAAAAATAAATAGAACTAAATTTATTTTAAATTTGTTTAGCTTTAATAATGTGTAGAATAAAAATGTGCTAAAAGTAACGGTCTCCGAGTTATTGTATCTAACTGCTGAAAACATACAATTTTCAACACTTTCTCCTCTCCCCTGTCCAATCCGACGCAATTTCGAGGAAATCATTTAACCACATTTAGAGCTAAGGTTAGTGAACAATTTTCAGTAGTCAGACTTTTTTTTGGTTCGATATCAAGGTTTGAATGCAAATTTCTCTGTACTACAATAAGCATATTACTTTAACAATAAACATATTGTTTATAATTTTTAAAAATAAAAACCTTTTTTTTTCTTTTTTTTTTAATTTTCCATATTCTTCCCACTATATCTTCGTACGCATTGATCCCAGCAAAAAATGTATAAAGTCTCTTTTGTAAAGAATTTTATGTTAATTAATTTAGTGCATAAACACATTTTCGCTAGAGACAAGAGTCTCCGAGCTATTAACGAAAAATTGAAAAAAACGACTTTTAGAGCGCCCCCCCCCCACCCTTAGCTCTACCCCCAACCCCCAGTACTTTTATTATTTGAGTTTTATTTCGTTTAACGTCACTTTATGCTGCTATGGCTAATCGGACGATACTACGGTGGGAGTCCTAAATTTTGCCTATCCAGGTATAATTAGGATAGGGATCTTTAACGAGTACCTGACACCGCACAGGCTCGGGACTCCCATTTTAGGTCCCTTCCGAAGGACGGCATAGCTAAGGATATTTTACTCCCTTTAAAAAATCCTAAGGTCATCTGCCGGGCTGCGAACCCGCGATATTGGGTTTAGTAGATTGCTATGCTAACCACTACACCACAGGTGACCCCACCCCTCAGTACTTTTAGTATGTTGTTAAGGACACCTCCCCCTACAACTGTGCCAAAATTAGTTTCTACATGAATTATGTCCCCTATTTGGCATTTTTTGGACTTCCTTGCCTAGACTCTTAGGTGAATACGGAGGATGGGGCAAAAGGTCCCATCCGAAGCTTAATAATTTATCCAAAGCTTACGTTGTAGCGTTGTTGCGTTGTCTTGGTGGAAAACAACAACTTTCGATTTGCCATTTCTTTTGACATTTGACTCAATTGTTTCTCCTGATGGCAATAGCTCGTTTCGAATTCTTGTGGGCGACCAGAACGTGGAGCGTCATTGATGTCAAATTTCCTGAACGAAATTTGGCAAACCAAATTTGAAAGGTGTGTTCCGGTTAAGGAATCATCCTCATAAACACTGCAAATTTTTTTTTATGGGGTTCTGCAGCACGGTCACTTTTTTTAAAATAATACAGCAAAATATGCCAATAATGAATGATATTTTTGTCTATTTTCACAGCGTAATAGTAATCAGAATACTAAACTAGAATTTGCAGAAATGTTTTTTGACATATAACAAACAGAGTAAACAATCTACCATCCAGATTAAATCATGGGATAGGAAATGGACCGTAATGATATAAAATAAATATAGTCTTATTTGCCAACCCAATAATATCCTGAATAAAGGATTTACTCAGGAAGATGATTGGCCAAAGAGGTATCTCGGGTAGGGAGGTTCATTTCGAACCTATTTAAGGTCACTTACCTATATACACCAAGTACCTATATATACTAAGTCTTACAGGTTTTTTTTTTTATTAATTTTGTTTGAAAAAATTGCCAAAACCAAACATTTATGCCTTATAACTTTGTTGTGTACTGATATATCAACGCCATTTTTTTTTTTTTTTTTTTTTTTTTTTGCTGTTATTACTAATACATTGTCCATGTAAAATAAAAAAGATTTGATGCAAAAAGCAAATACAACAAAAAAAAAAAAGGAAGATTGTTAAATCTTGTTAACGGAAAAAAAAATGTAAAGAACTTCAAGTTTAGGTATTGTCTTAGAATAATTTGGATTTGGCTGTTCTTAATTTTTTTTTTTTTTTTTTTTTTTTTTTTTGCCTTTAACAAGATTTAACTTTCTCCTGCTATTTTTGTATTTGTTTTTTGCACCAAATCTTTTTTATTTTACACGGACAATGCATTAGTAATAACAGCAAAAAAACAATGGCGTTGATATGTTAGTAAACAACGCAGTTATAAGGAATAAATGTTTGGTTAAGGCTATTTTTTCAAACAAAATTCATAAAAAAAAAATTAAAAAAAACCGTCAAACATTGTACATAGGTAAGTGACCTTAAATAGGTTCAGAATGTACCTCCCTACCCGAGATACCTCTTCGGCCAACGATCTTCTGAACACCCTGAATTAAAAAAAAAAAAAGAAGGTTTAATATGGATGTATACACAGCTATCAATTGAAAAGTACAGGGGAGGAACGCGTTAAATCCTATTTTATATTATTTTCGATTACTTGGAACCCACAGACATGAATAAAATGACAAGAAACTGTTCGTCGTTACAGACTCCTTCAACATTTACTAGACAAACTATCAAACCTTCCGATTAATTGTAAAAGACTCATATACATGACAGCTATCAGACCTATTTGGACATTACGGAGTTGAGCTCTGGGGCTCCACTAAACCTTTCAATTCTTCTCGTATCCAATCCTTACTACCCAAAATCATTCGAATGATGCTCTATGCTCACTATGTTAAAAACAAATTTATCCATAAAGATCTTAATGTTCCATATGTTGCTGATTTAGCCCAAACCAGATACCTATCCTTCCATAGTAAGCTCCATAACCATTCAAATTCACTAGTATCACAATTTCCTTCACATTCTAATTCAGATAGCACTCCGAGGCATATTAAAAGAAAATGGCCTCGGGACCTTTATCATCTAGAACTTTTATAAGTAATTTAAAACCATAAAACCTATTACGCCAATTTAATTTCCTTACCATTACTCATTGCTATTCTTTTGTTTTAACAATGAAAATCACGAGATCGTTTTTCTTTTCTTTTCTTTTTTTTTTTTTTTTTTTAAACAATCTGTGTGGAACGTTAAGGGGGCTAGAAATAAAGGCTAGAGCCTTTCAAAGCCGACGCTCTATCTAAAATTAAGATAAAAAATCTGATAGCTTTTAAGAGAATAAAAACGGATCGACTCCTATAATCCCGCTGTCACATAAATCCACAAAGACCATGATCCAATATTTTCTAGATTGGATTTCGTCTTTTTTTTTCTCTCTTTTTTTTCATGGCTCACCGCAACTTGGGCTTATCCTGTCACCAGTTAGGTGAGAACCTAGCAGTTATTTAACGATTTACACCCCTAGCGGCCAATCTATTTTCTTTAAACAGTAAAACTAAATGAAATGATGAAAATATCCAATAAGGAAAGTAATGTATTTAACCAACATAATTTACATGTAAAATAGATTGGGATTAAATAAAATTCAGAATGGAAAAACAATTTAATGGAAAAACAAATATTGGTTCCATCAGCCACCTGAGAGACGGAGATTATTCTAAAATTCACTATCCATTTAAATATAAAATCTATAACAAATTATTTCACATTAAATCTTTAAATAATAATTATACCTATTAAATAATAGGTGAAATTCAATTTATTTGTTTCTAATAATTTATTAATTGAGATTTATGAATTATTTTTCACTTCTGATTAATTTTTTTTGTCGAAGGCTTTAAAACTTCCCTCTCAATTTAATCAAAGTCACGTTATCATTTTCATAATTGAATTAAAGTTGATACATATTATTTACTGCACACATCCTCATCCTCTACACGGTGTATACAGCTGACATCCCTACTCATTCTACCATTGTCTTCACCACTTACACTGATGACACATGTTTATTATCAGTAACCAGTGATCGCTTCATTGCCTCCCAAACACTCCAATCCCATATCCTAAACATTCAAAAATGGTGTCAAAAATGGAGAATCGAAATAAACCCAAAAAAATCTCACCAAATAACCTTTACCCTTCGTCGTAAACCTACAACTTCCTGTCCTACAGTATCCTTCAATGAAATAATATAAAATTATTTTTTACAATCGTTACAGACTACTCTAACATTTACTAGACAAACGTTCAAAGCTCCCAATTAATTACAAAAGATTTATTTACATGA
This sequence comes from Euschistus heros, assembly GCA_003667255.2. Taxonomy (NCBI): domain Eukaryota; kingdom Metazoa; phylum Arthropoda; class Insecta; order Hemiptera; family Pentatomidae; genus Euschistus; species Euschistus heros. The sequence goes on along the minus strand of RCWM02000473.1, from coordinate 780,784 downwards.
CTGTGATTAGACCTGTTTGGACGTACGGAGTTGAGCTTTGGGGTTCTACTAAACCATCTAATTCATCTCGTATCCAATCCTTACAATCCAAAATCATTCGAAAAATCCTCAATGCACCTTACTTCGTCACCAATAAACTTATCCATAAAGATCTTAATGTCCCATATGTTGCTGAGTTAGCCCAAACCAGATACCTACCCTTTCATCGTAAGCTCTATAACCCCTCAAATCCATTACTTTCTCAACTTGCTTCCACTCCATTCCCGATGATACAGCTACACGCCAGTGAATTTTGAAAATTAACCGATACGTGGTTAGCACCATCCCATAATACAGTTTTTTTGCGGGAAACTTTACATTTATTGAAATTTACAACTGTACAATATATATACATTAAGGAATTGTATTGACAACGATTAAAACTTAAAAATAACTACTCATCAGTGGCACTTTATTAAAAATTCTACACTAGAAGGTTAGGCCATCTTCTTTTCAGACGCCTCGGAAGATTATCAGGAATGGAGTGGGAAGCAATTTGAGAAACTAACGGATTTGAGTGATTATGGAGCTTACTATGAAAAGATAGGTATCTGGTGGGGGCTAAATCTGCAATATATTGAACATTAAGATCTTAATGGATAAGTTTATTGGTGACAAAAAAAGGAGCATTGAGGATTTTGGATTGTAAGGATTGGATACAAGATGAATTGGATGGTTTAGTGGAGCCCCAAACTCCGTACGTTCAAATAGGTCTAATGATAGTCATGTATATGAGTCTTTTGTAATTCATTGATACCTTTGAACGTCTGTCTAGTAAATGATGAAGAAGTCTGTAACAACGGGCAGTTGTTGTCTTGTATGTGGATTCCAAGTAAGACGTTTGGCCAAGTGGGTCCTAGGTAGCGGATCTGTTCAACAGGGATTAGTGGGATATCATGAAAGGGTACTGTAAGGCAGGAAGTCGTAGGTTTACGACGTAGGGTATACGTTACTTGGTGGGATTTGTTTGGATTTAATTTTGATTCTCTATTTTTGACACCATTCTTGAAGGTTTAGAATATGGGATTGGAGTGTTTGAGTGGCAATGAAGGAATCATTGTTTACTGATAACAAGCAGATGGTGAGGACAGTGGAAGGATGAGTTGGGACGTCAGCTGCTAATACAGTTTAGAATGGTAAAATTACTGAACACCTCAGTACCGTTTATTCGTAGCTTTAGGAAGATTTGGCGATCATAAAATTAACAATATTAAAAATTAAAATGTACAAAATTGAGTGGCAGAAACGAGGTTTGCCAATACAGCATTATTATACTTTTATAGTTTGAAATAAAAATCAAATCAGATGAAATTAATAAATCTATTCCAGCCGTATAAACATTATTATCAAATCAAGATGTCAATAATTTGCTTTTTGATATTGTGTGATCGCCCTTTAGCCGCACTGATAATGTAGTCAATTATCCGCAAGAGTTTCTTAATAGTCTCTGTCCGTCTGGATTACCAACTCATAGATCAGAATTAAAAAAACGGATATCAAGTTACGCTTTTATGTAATGTTGAACCACCTAATCTGTGCAATGTTAGCTAGGTTGAAAATTACTGCAATGCATGAAAATATCATTGAAGAAATAATGCTGAATTCTTTACTTCAAAAAGATTTTTATCGATAAACAAATAAAACATCAATTATTAGTCAAAATTATCTAAATTCTTTACTTATGGAAGCGGGAGAAGCCGCGGCGAGGGATGCTTGTACTTAAATACAGTTCAAAAAATAATTAATAATAATACAAAATACTTGAGGTACACATGATATTAGAGAAGGATCAATACAATGAGGATTGCAAATTCCATTGCTACGTTGTTTAATAGAAGACAGGTTTAAAATGTTAAGCATTTTTGACACAGACAATCCTTTAGATTTACCCATAGTCCAGTCAATTGTTAGAAGATAAACATACTAAAAGTCCCCGCCCCTGGGGGGTGAGCTAACAGTGGGGGGGGGAGTGAAGGTCCAATTTTTGGGTTGTTTGTTTGTTTGTTGGGGTTTATAGGCATAAAACCCTAGGGTCATCAATGCCTGTGTAGTTATATATATAGATATATTTTCACAGAAGATTAGGGTCAGGAAGGGTGCCACGAACAGAGGCGCACCCCCAAGGAGAGACGAGCCGCACCCGCCGAGCAGGAAATGCGCCACGGCTTGCTTATTTATATAATTTTTGGGTTTATCCATCGCATCTCGAAAAATTGTAGACTATCGAAAAATATCTTTCAAATAAACATAAAAGCTAATTAAATCTACTATATATTTGTCAAATACCACTCACTCATTTAACACGAAATCTCAGAAACCACCGAACGGATTGGAATGAAATTCGATATATAGATAGCTTCCTCTAGGGCCGCAGGTGCTCGCTAAGAAAGGAATTTTAAAAAAATCTGCTTGGATCGCGGCTAATTCGCGAAAAATCCAATTACAATTTTTATTGGGTGAATAATAATAGATTAGTTGTCATATGGTATTTGGAAATAAGCTAAGTTAAACAATAGGTTACATGTTTAAGCCGCACACTTTGACCACAAATTAAGTTCCTTATAATTGTAAACAAACAAAAATACGATCGATGTCGAAACCTTATAATATGGTACTTTCTGTAAACTCATGGTGGTAAGAGGTGGACGCTTACAAGTTTGAGTTGTTTCGTGACGAGAAGCTATTAGAAGACTTATGTTCTCTGGTGATGACATGTAAGGCCAGTTCGATGTAGGGACAAAAAACTGATAAGAATCCGTGAGTTCTATCAAGTGTATGATTCTCTTCAGTATCCTCTCATGTCCTACCATGGAGAAGATGGGTACAGTATTAACATCCCTCAGCGTGACCCAAATACCTATACACCACTTAAGAAAACTGTGTCTGCAGCTGATTTTTACGCTTAAATGTTGATGGAGCAAGGAGGAAAATTTTATTTACTTTAATTTCGTAATCTCCTCAACTAATTTATGCTTGATATGTACGCAAAAATAGAAACGGAAAGACTATTCGAAAAAATCAAAAAAGTTGAGACTATATTCACCTTAAGTATGCCATTAGAAAAGCTAATGGTCTGGTATTAGAGCAGGGTAAGATGGTAGTGCTGCCTCGAAGCTTCACGGGAGGACTATTAAAATAATATAAAATTAACTTTTGCAAATTGTCAAATTTACTTATTGAAATTATTCTAAGAATGGAATTCTTAAGGTTTATTTAAGTAATAATAATTATCAACGTTAAGCTTAACTTTTACTAATTTAAGTTGTCCTTAATCCTAATGATATTAAACCGTAGCGGAGCGGGGTACTTTCAGCCAGGTACCTATAAAATTGAAAATATTAAAATTTCTCGTAATTCTAATAGTTTACGTGATATTCGTTATTGAAAATCGGCGATTTTCGGCAAAAAACAAATGTCACCTCACTTTTTGTCAAACTTTTGTTTCTAGTACCTTCCACAATCGTTTCTCAAAAAATATGTCATAATCAAAATTGTATAGTATTAAATTTGCTTTAATTTGATATATACATTTCTGGCATTTGAAACAAGTATTTAACAAAAAGTGAGGTAAAAATTTTTTTTATTCCTAAAATTATCGATTTTTAATAATCGAAAACTGTTGGGATTTCGACGAATATGTATATGATCCAAAATTAATATAGATATGGACTGATGGTTAATTTAAAGAGCATTCAAATAAAAAATAAAAATTTTGGATCGAACAATTAGTTTCGGAATGAGTACCAACAAATGTGTTTTCTCAGCGAAGTGCGACCCCAGATAAAGAGTGCTGAAATGAGGAGTGTAGAGTCCATGAAATATGCGATAATTTTTGACTTAACAGCTTTTTTAGGAGTAGTTAGAAGGTAAACATATTAGAAGTCCCCGCCCCCCGGGGGCTGAGCTAAGGATAGGGGGGAGGGGAGAACGTCTTTTATAAATCAAAATTAATGCTCATTAAATTTCCTATAAAATTAATTATATACATATTCGTCGAAATTCCAAGAGTTTTCGAGATTATTAAAAATCGATAATTATTGAAATAAACAAAATGTTTACCTCACTTTTTGTTAAATACTTGATTCAAATACCAGAAATGTATATATCAAATTAAAGGAAATTTAATACTATACAATTTTGATTATGACATATTTTTTGAGAAACGATTGTGGAACGTAATAGAAGCAAAAGTTTGACCAAAAGTGAGGTGACATTTGTTTTTCCCCAAAATCACCGATTTTCAATAACGAATATCACGTAAACAATTAGAATTACGATAAATTTATATATTATCAATTTTATAGGAAATTTAATTAGCTTTTATGTTTTTTTGAAACATATTTTTCTAGAGTCAACAGTTTTCGAGTTATTATCGAAAAAACAAAAAAATTGAACTTCTCCCCTCCCCCCACCGTTAGCTGACCCCCCAGGGGCGGGACTTTTAGTATGTTTACCTTCCAACTATTCCTAACGAAGCTATGAAGTCAAAAATGATCGGATATTCCATGCACTCTACGTCCCTTGTTTTAGCACTCATTGGCTGGACTAAAACTAGTATTCGAAAACAAAATATTAATAGAATTTGCATATAATTCATCGAACCTAATTGTATTGTTCCTAATACACTATTACGGGTTTCTCAAGGGATTTTTCTTTTTTTTTTTTTTTTTTTCTTTATCGAAATGTTGAACTACATTATACAATGTATGAATTAAATACAATTTATGAACTTTAATTAAAATATAAAAATGATAAGGTTAAATGATTTTAAATTCAGCTTAAACACTCTCAATCTCCTTTCAAATTGAAGGAATTGAGAAGGCAGAGGCAGTTCTTGCTCTGGAGAATATAACAATTGAAAATCTCGTTAGCTGGAACCTGGAGTCTGGAACATGGAACAGTCCACTGTCTCTCAGGGATTTAATTTTGCTTCAAACACAAAACAGTAAAGATATAAAGTAAATTAAATTAGAGATATAATTTTAATACAATTTTATTGATTGTTTTATAAAATATCTTTCATTGACTTTTCGTTTTAAAATTAAATTAGAATGGGGTATATATATATATATATATATATATATATATGAATATCGATTTCTAATACAATTTTATTTGGAGATTTCCCACACTAAGGAAAGATTTAAAAGAAAGTTTATTAGAAAATAAATTTTAATGCTAACTCCCCAGAAATTCTCATTGATTCCCTATAATGAATTTAGTGACTAAGGCCATTATTCGTAGAAAAATAATATTGAAAAAAACATTCCCAAGAACATGTGGTTCGAATTTACAATCGTGAAAAAAAAAATTGAAAAAGAAAATTTCTAATAACCCAACTATAAAATTAGTTAGGTTGGAAAAGAAAAAAAACCAAGGCTAATAGTCAAAAATATAGAAGACGACATAACCTCGTCTAATTTTCTTGAATATTTGTATAGTCAAAATGAAGGAACACCACTTGTAAAAGATGACATTAGAGTAGTCACAATATTCGATAATAAAAGGAAAAGATCAAGGCATGCGGTCTTAGAAGTGAGTCCTCTAAATTGAGACACCGAAGAATTTTTCTTGGATGTCAAGTGGTTGAGATTGACGACTATCATCGGATAAGAAGATGTTTTACATGTTCTCAATTTCACCACAGCTTCAAGGAATGCCATCAGGAGAAGTCCTGTCCGCTCTGTGCAGAAGAACACGATCTCAAGCAATGTAAAGTTGAAGAGCGACGCTGCACCAACTGCCTGCGGTACAACAGCTCCCTGAAGGAGAAGGACCACCACAAGAAGAGGAACTGCAACCATTCGGCGCTGGACCTCACCTGCCCTTCCTACCTTCTCGAGCTCCAAAGACAAATCGACAGGACTGATTACGTAGTACAGACAGAGTAAGTTAACTGATCACATTATTTACCAACAATACACTTTCGTAGATAATCAGGAAAAGGACAAGACAACTAAAATCAGTAAATTTATTTCATGTAGTTTTACTTCTTTAAATGACTCACTCTAACAACATAAATCTTAAATTACTACAAATTAATACAATGCACTCAAAACACTGCAAAAACGTAATGCAGCAAATAATCGCACAACAAAAATTAGATATAATTCTTCTTCAAGAACCGTACTCATATAACAAACTTATTACAGGTTATAAAGGTTATAAAGTATTTCAAACGTTCGATGATAACCCACGGGCAGGTATAGTGTTAATTAACCCTAACCTTGACGGCTGTTTGATAACTCAATTTTCCAACAGAGATAGGGTCGTAATGGAGGTTATAATTGGGAAGGATAAAATATATTATTGCAAGCTGTTATTTTGATATAAATAGAGATGTAAAGATCGATTTAGATAAACTCAACGAACTCGTCGATTACTTTAAAAATTATCATATCGTAGTTGGCATCGATACAAATTGTAGATCTAAAGTATGGTATGATAAAATAACTACTAAAAGGGGAACTTCTTTAGAGGAATTTCTCACTACCAATAATTTCTTAATAATGAATGTAAAATCAGATTTGACTACTTTTGAAGGACATCGAGGAAAAAGCAATATAGATTTGACAATAACAAATATAAAAGCCTCTGGACGTATCAAAAAAAACTGGAAAATATCACATGAGACTAACCTTACCGACCACAATTTTATCTTCTTCGAAATCCAAAATTATATTAATTTGGCCAAATTGACAAAAACTATAAAATACATCACAGCAAATGCGGACTGGAATACTTTTGAAAGTAATTTAAATTATCAACTTACAAAAACAATTTCTACTCTGCTCCAATGAATCCTACACCATCGATGTACTGCAAGAAAATATTATTAATGTAATTAATAATATGGACACTAATGTAATCTCTAGAAAGTTGACCTCAGCAATTATTAAAGCATCAAATATGTCATTCAGAATCTCAAACAGAAAACATAATAATAAACAGTACAAGCAGGTACCCTGGTGGACGAAGAACTGACAAAGTTGCGTAAAACGACTAACAAACTTAGAAAAGAATATCAAAAAATTAAAGATAACCAAGAACTTAGAAATGCCGCCAAAAACAATTACTTGACCAGTAAACACACCTATCAAAACCACATTAAACAATCGAAACTAGATACTTGGAAAATATATTGTAACAATGCAAAACCATGGGATTGGACTTATAAATGGGCGGCTGGGAAAATTAGAAACCCTTTGCTCTTAAAAACTATTATAACAACTGATAACAATTACACGAATGACATACACGGAACATTAAAAACATATCATGAATGATCTAATTAACGAGGATACTCCAGATTCAGACAATTACGAGCATAAAATAACAAGATCAAATGTTTTAAAACCTCCTGAAACACCCGTTGACTTACCGATAGAAAATCAAGAAATTTGTAATGCAATAGAACTACTGAAAAACAAAAAATCTTCTGGATATGACGGAATCACACCAACAATTTTTCAAAAAATTTTTGAAATAATGCCAAAATTACTTCTAAACGTTTATAAATTATTTTATCAAAGAAAAGAAATTCCTGACAATTGGAAAATTGGACTCTTAGTTTTAATACCAAAACCATCAAGTGATAAGCTAAGACCTATCAGCATGCTTCCAATCATGAGCAAAATTATGGATAGCATTATTAAAAACAGACTCGTCATTTTCTTCTTAAAAATAATATAATAAATAAGCAACAATTTGCCTTTTTACCAAGGACAGGTACACTAAATGCATTGCAATTCCTAAATTTGCATATTACTGATGCTTTAGACAAAAAAGATCAACTGTTAGCTATTAGTCTAGATATCAAAGGAGCATTTGACAATGCTTGGTGGCCTGCTATAACTTGAAACAATATAACTGTCCTCAAGACTTATATTTATTAATTAAAAGTTTCCTCAATAACAGACGTATCCTACTAAAAACAAATACATTAACTTACTCAAAATCGTTGACAATAGGGACGCCACAAGGATCAGGAATTTCACCCATTTTATGGAATATTTTAATAAATACAATATTTGATCTAAATTTACCGAACGAAATTAAATTACTAAGTTATGCCGATGATATACTTCTTTTAATCAGAGGGCGAGGTTTTAAAAACTTACCAGAACCCGCAAATTCAGCACTACAAAAAAATATCAGATTGGACAAAAAATAACAAATTAAAACTAAACACATTGAAATGTAAATATATCATTTTTAGCAGAAAAAGAAATATACCGGACCTAAACCTACATATAGACAAAGAGAGAATCGAAAGAACGGAAACACTGACCTTTTTGGGCGTGCTATTCGACAAAAAACTAAAATGGACACAACATATTGAAAAAATATACAATACAACTTTAAAAAACCATCAACTCTCTCACTATTGCTGCACGGACAACTTGGGGCTTAAAAGCTGATTCTCTGAAAATTATCTATGAGGCAGCATTGATTCCAAAGATGCTATATGCGGCACCAATTTGGCATAAAGCTATTCAGAAAAAATGCAACCTTCAAAAATTACAGAAGTTACAACGGCTCATAGGAATCAAGATAGTAAAAGGATACAAAACTATATCACATGATGCAGCATGTGTTTTAGCCGGCATGATACCTATAGATTTAAAAATAAACGAAATAGTGAAATTCACATCAATAAAATTAGATAGTTGTGACTACGGAACTATCTTAAAAGATTCAATAGATTACGAGACTAAACCTTCACACTGGCTACACCCTGCGATACACGCGAAAATTAATACACAGTTAACACTGATTGCAGAGAAACCTGCAGACGTTACTAATATATTCACAGACGGAAGTAAAGAAGGGGACAATGTAGGCTGTGCATGGTTACTTTGGGACAAGAGAGAAAACATGATAAGTGCTAAATATAAGCTGGGTGCAACTTGTTCCAATAACCAAGCAAAAAATATGCAGTCTTAAAAGCAACAGAATTCCTTCTTGATCTTCCTACTAACGTACACCACGACATTATAATATTGACAGATAACATGACTCTAATACAATCCATACTTAATCCTAATATTCACGACCAACTAACTGAAATCATTAGACAAAATATATACACACTTATTTTATCAAACGTCAATATCGACATAAAATGGGTTAAGGGGCATTCTGGCATTGACGGAAATGAAATGGCTGACACCTTAGCAAAAGAGGCAGCCAAGAGTCAACTATTTCCGTCATACAAGAAAACACCACTATCATTTCTCAAACATGATATTAAACAAAAACATAATATCAATCTGGAATGATCGCTGGTTTAAATATGAAAAATCCCCAAGCCTGCATAAATTCATTCCAAGAATAACAAAAAATAATTTCAACATACTCAAATCCACACATTACAAACTGACACAGGTCTTAACAGAACATGGACAAACTAAAGCATATCTAAAAAGGTTTAATTTAATAAACAGCAACATATGTACTTATGACGGACGAAAACATACATTTAAACACATAATTTACGACTGCTTATTATATGACAGACAAAGATCCAAACTAATTATGACGCTGTTTTTCAAAGGTGAAAATTGGCCTGTGACAGAATATGACTTGTACAACAAATACAGAGCTGAATTTACAAAATTTATCTACAGCTTGGACTTTGACCAACTGACTAAGGACTGAGAAGGTGGAAGGACATTTCAAGAAAAATCCTTTAAATAGTTAAAATTATGGGCTAAAATCAGCCATGGACCATATTTTTTTTTATTTCTAATTTTCGTATTCAATTTTTAATGTTTTATTTGTTTCTTTTATATTATGTTCAATTGTTCAATGATCTGAATTATTTTAATACTTTTAATTGTAAAAGTTTCAATGTAAATGTAATTATGACAATTAAGGTACGTAGTATACTTTTGTATGGAACGTACAACCTAAATAAACGGTCCTTTCAAAGGGTTACTATGAAAGGAAAAAAAAAAAAAAAAAAAAAAAAAAAAAAAAAAAAAAAAAAAAAAAAAAAAAAAAAAAAAAAAAAAAAAAAAAAATATATATATATATATATATATATATATATATATATATATATTGTTGTTGTTTGTTTGGGATCATCAACGCCTATGATAAATGTTTATTTAAATTAACATAAAAATTCAATAAATTGTTATTAAAAAAAAATTACAAAAATAAAGTTTAATGGTAAAAAAAAAAAGTTTCTAAATTGATCTCATTATATTAACAGATTTTTAAAAAAATACTATTCAAGGAAATATTTTTAGAGTGGTTTAGTTTTTTTTTTTTTTTTTGTTCAGCCATGAAGGCAGAAAATGTTACGCTTACGGTCTGTAGATCGTTTGTTTTTATTAGATTGTTTTATTACTATTGATATTTCTATTTTTGTTATATTTATTATGGTTATTGTAATTATTATTGATTATGAACTAATATATATATATATATATATATATATATATATATATATATATAAAGAAATGTGTTTTTTTTTATTATAACTTACATTATTATATGAGTTTATTTGTAAATATTCCTAGCTAAATCAATAAAGTTTATAACTGCCATAAAGTTTTTTATTTTAAATAATTATAGAATAATGAAATTCAAAGAGTATTCGACAAAATAAAAAACCTAATAGAAATTACTATTCAGCAATCCTAATTTTATTAATCCTTGTATACCATTGTGCGTACCACAGCAAATATAAGTTGTCCGCTGAGCGGAGTTAAATCTCGTAATTAGCAAGTGTATTTAATTCAAGTACTACCAATCAGATCTTGCCATATCCCACCCAGTGTTGCCGATTTTTTTTTTTTTTTAATTTGCACACACATCTTATATTAAGCAGTTATTATGAAATTTTTAGGCTTATTTATTTTTTAGGCTTATTCTTTATACTAAAATAATATTATTTATGTATAAAATGTGATCATTAGTTTTACTTATCATTTGTTTTAAATTTTCTTTTTTTTAGTTTCTTGGGCAAAATAATTGGCGACTAAAATCTGTTAATAGCTCACAAAAAATACAGATTTTTTTTTTTTTTTTGTGTAACGAAATTGTAATCAGCCACAATCAAAGTCAAATAGTAACTTAGCTATTTAGAACTCATTTCCTTGATTACAAATTCGTTTCGATGGGACCACAAGAACAAAAATATTAACCGACCCGCTAAAATCGGAACAAGGTTAGTATCGATAAAAGGTATTATGGGTGCGTGATGGGGCTGGAGCGCCTCTTGTGGACCGGTAACAAACAACAAAATTGAAAGAACCTCTACACTAAATGTAAAACATTAGCAATTAGTAATATGACGTGTTAAGAGATACAAAAAAAAACAGCTAATAGAAACGAATTGCCTAGCCTCAGTTGTGAGCCCAAAAAAGACTAAATAGACTGGACAGCGAACCGTATGGGCCCTAACAGATGGGAAGGAGCTTGGCAGGGCGGGACACCAGAGTGGGCTAACAGCAAAAAACAGGGCTGCCAACAAAAAATAAATTAAGTAGTCACGGTAAGAATGAGATTGTCTCAGATTTTCTGAGCGAAAAAAAATATGTTTAAGATTTCACTACATACTGATATAACTGATATACATGTAAATCTTAATATATATAAATTACGTATTACGTTCTTGGGGCAGGCTGACACCTAAACTACTGAACCGATTTTAATCTAATTTGCACACCATGTGCAATTTGATCCAACAAGAAAGATAGGATACCTTATATCTTAATTTATAGTCGCATTATCTGCAAGTAACATTTATCTGTTAGCTCTTTACGATTCTGACATATGGCGGTATAAGGTTATACAATTTTATAATAGGACAAGCCATTTTTCGTTTGTGATCACTAACCGACAAAAACTACTGAACCAATCTCTACCAAATTTTGACTACATCATCTTTATAGGATGGTTTAGCAATAGTAAAATCTAATGATTTTCAACTAATTCTTTATTGAAAAATGAATAATAAGTGGAGAACAGTGAAGTTCAAAAATGGCCGCAATTGCCATCTATATGAAAGGTTAAAAGACATAGAGCTGGACATTGATAATAAAATTTACTTTTTTTTCAATTAAATTGTTATAAAAACAGCTATATGGAGTAAAATATACCAAATTTTAACTACATCATTTTCATAGTTCTAGGTTTAGCGACAATAAAAATTTAAATGTACAATGTTGAGTGTTAGAAACGGGTTTGGCCACACTACCACATACTTTTATGGTTAGAAATTAAAACCAACCAGATCAAATCAATAACATTATTTCTGTCGAATGAAAATTATTAAAAATCAAAATGCCGATCCTTAGCTGTTTAATATTGTGTGTAAAGATATGAATTTTGAACCTTTAGTTGTAAGCACTGATAATGCAGTCCATTATATGCAACAGTTTCTTAATAGTCTCTGTCCATCTGGATTACCAACTCATATATTAAAATTGAAAATTGGATGTCTAATTATGCTTTACGTTATCTTCAAACACCTAATCAATCTAAATTTAACGCATTTTATAAAAGGACAAGCCATTTTTCGTTTGTGATCACTAACCGCGAATACTACTGAACCAATCTGTACTAAATATTAACTACATCATCTTCATAGTTTCAAGAAGGTTTAGCAATATTAAAATCTACTGATTTTTAATTTATTTTTTATTAAAAAAAGAAAATATGTGGCCGACAGTGAAGTTTTAAAATTGACCGATAGGTGGAGAGTGCCATTCTACGCGAGAGGTTACAAAAGAGCTTGAAATTGAAGATAAAATTTACTTATTAAACTATAAAGAAAATTATTAAAAAAGATTTAAATATGGTGTGCGATATGTGGATCCCAGTGAAGCTTGAAAATCGACCGATAGTGTATAGCGCCATTCCACAATAGAGTTGACAATGGTAAACTGAACCTATCTGTACCGACATCTGAATAAATAATTTTTATAATTCTAGGAAGATTTTGCAATGGTAAAATTTACAATAACTAAAATTTAAATGTACAATGTTGAGAGGCAGGACCGAGGTTTGCCACACTGTCATATACTTTTATAGTGATATGCTTTTTTATATTGTATTTTTATTTAACTGATAATGCAGTTTATTTTCCGCAAGAGTTTCTTAATAATTTTTATCCATCTTGATTACCAATTCGTACATTAGAATTAAAATTTTATGTCTAATGGTGCTTTTACGTAATCTTCAACCACCTAATCAGTGCAATTATAACTAAATTAATAATTACTGCTATGCGTGAAAAAATCATTGAAGAAATAATGCTCAACCACATGCTAAAATACAAGAATCTTATCGATAAACAAATAAAACTTTAATTTTTAGTTGAAATTAGCTTTACTTATGGAGGGCGGGCGAAGCCGCTAGTATATTTATATATATTGATATAATTATCCTTCTTATTGTGAAGATTGATGAATTAATTGCCACTTCTTTTGGAATTATTTTATTTAAAAACTATTTTTCAATGTTCATCATCAGTTCTTAAAAAACAACAAAAATTTCTATTTTTTAACGTGATAATGTTGAGTGCTTTTCCATTACTGGTTTATTGCAAAAACTATCATAGTTCAGAGAACAGTACAATTTGAAAAAATTTGCAAGGGTGACAATTGAGTTGGAAAGAGTTACATTTGATTTGGAAAGGGTGGCAGTTGATTTGTAAAAGGTTCAAATAGACTAGGAAATGCTAGATAAAGGCTTGATTCCTACATTGTTTTCTTAATATACATTTATTGAAATTTACAACTGTACAAAATATATACATCAAGTAAATGTATTGACAACGTTTATAATAACTTGTTAAAACTTGAAAAGAACTATTCATCAGTAGCAATTTATTAAAACTTCTACACAAGAAGGTCATCTTCGATTCAGAAGCCTCGGTGGATTATCAGGAATGGAATGGGAAGCAAGTTGAGAAACTAACGGATTTGAGTGCTTATGGAGCTTACTATACAAGGATAGGTATCTAGTGTGGGCTAAATCAGCAACATATAGAACATTAAGATATTTATGGATAAGTTTATTGGTGACAAAGTAAGGAGCATTGAGGATTTTTCGAAGGTTTTTGGATTGAATACGAGATGAATTGGATGGTTTAGTGGAGCCCCAATTTTTTTACAGATATTTTTATTTTTTTAAATATTTTTTCAAACTAATTTTACATGTTTTCAACACTTTATTATTGGTTTTTCTTTTACATAAAATCCTCAGATGCATGGGCAATCTGTTATATATAAAGTTTGAATTGTATTTATTTATTATTCACCGCTCAGATATTTTCATTATTGTAAATTATAATCCTACACTTCATTAAAACTGGATAGTAAAAAAAAAAAATAAATATTAAAGATTATTATGAACAGGCCTATGGTTATATGTATTACAATTAATGGTGGTTTGAGACAAACAAAGACAGATCATCCGATTCTCTGCAGTAGGTTATAATAGTAGATTTTGTTCCAAATGTACAAATAATTAATTAATGACAGTTATATTTATAATACATATTTACATTAATTCCAAGCTGTTAGCTGTTAATACAAGACATTCGCTCAGCTGTAACAAAACTAACTACATTTAAAGCCCTTATTCCGATCTTTATTAAATATATTGATAGTTAATATTATTGTAGTCGTACAGGTTAATTGTTTATAATAACAACAATCCACTCATATCTACAACTACAGCTGTTTATTGAGAATTCTAATAGGCATTATGGGTAATATATTGTATTAGTGCATTCTGGATAGATAAGTTATGAAAAGCACTCGTATATGAGTGACATGGTTTGCTTTATATATATATATATATATATATATATATATATATATATATATATATATATATATATATATATATATATACATATATATTTATTCACAAATCTAGAATAAATTGAGCAATTAGGCCAACATCTAAACTTTAAATCGCGGTATTAAATGACCTCAATATAACACAGTACAGTACCGTTTTGATAAACCAATGTTTGTTAATCCGACACGCTATCGGCAGTTGTCACGCCACAGAATGGAAATAAATGAAATTATACAATCAGCTCTATCTCTAAAATAATTAGGAATCATATTCCTGTTACGACATAGTCTACTATATCGATGAGAATGCAGAGTGAACTGTAATGTTAAAATAATGTACAGTGTTTAAAGGGAAAAATCGGAATAATTAATAAGACTAGATCAACTGGTAGCGTCTATTTTAGAACAAATCGATTCCTGTCCTAGGAGATCGATAGCTGTACTATTGTAGTCCAGGGCAGTGACTAACGCAGGAATAATCATCGCATGCAGAACCCCAAGGAGAATAGAAAAGGATTCATTAAAATAGCCTGTGCGTGGGTCGAAGTCCTATAACTGTGGCGTATCAAGAACCAAAAATATAAACTTAAATAAATGTAAACCAAATAATAAAATATTATTATCTCCCTCGCTGCCACGCCAGTTTTTTTTTTTTTAAAGCTTCTGATTTTATTTATTACTTTATTCATACAAGAAAAGGAAAGTAGGGGAAAGGATGATCTTTTCTTGCCTTTCGGCATTTTAAGATGTATTTCTACTCTCCCATCTCTGGAGGGTCCTTGGTCTACTGAATGTACTCCCTCTACGTGTCGAGTGTTGAGGAAACACTCTGCCGGCTATGATGGTCATCGGGTCAGTCCGTGTGATCTGAACCCCTTCCCTCGGTGAGTACATCTGCTAAGGGGATTGAGCCTTGCCACCTCCCAGGCATGGGAAGCGGGGCTATGTTCCTGAAGAGAGGGTTGGCTGTAGCTCAGCCCTTCAAAGAACTTGACGCCCCGGCGACCGATTAAAGCCGGGATCGTAGGCATCCTCAGCTCTTCGAGGATGCGGGTATTTTTGGCCCTCTCTAGGCGGGTTCGGAAAGTCTAGAAGGCGCGAAGTGTACTTGTGTACATATGATGCAGCAGTGAAGTACCGTGGGAGAGGGTGGGTCGGATAATGGAAATAATGGATATTTGGAGTTTTAGTCTGAGGGATATCTGAGGAGAGGTTAGGAGGCTAGAGCTTCTTTTGCTGCTTTATCAGCCATATCGTTACCTCTTATACCGATATGACTTGGTGACCAGATGAAGTAAACCGATTTTCCTCCTTCATATAGTTTCTTGATTTCCCACAATGCAATGTATTCCTATGTGATCTGAATACATGTTCATCATAGACCTCAAAGCGCTGAGTGAATCCGACACCAGGACAACATATTGAATGGGCTAGTTTAAGGAATATCGTAGATCCATGGCGATAGAATTAGTTTGTTTATTTCGTTTAACGTCACTTTATGCTGCTATGGCTAATCGGACGATGCTACGGTGGGAGTCCTAAATTTTTCCTATCTAGGTATAACTAGGATAGGGGTCTTTAACGAGTACCTGACATCGCACAGGCTCGGGACCCCCATTTTACGTCCCTTCCGGAGGAGGGCATAGCTAAGGATTTTTTTACTCCCTTTAAAAAATCCTAAGGTCATCTGCCGGGATGCGAACCCGCGATCATGGGTTTAGTAGGTTGCTATGCTAACCACTACACTACAGGTGACCCCAATTGCATTAGTTTCAGCCACTATAATATAAATATTGGAAAGTTTGTGTAACTTGCACTAATGTGTTGTTAGTGGAGTGACAAAGGCAGATGTTGTTGATGTGTCTGATTTGGACCCGTCTGTGAATATTAATAAATGCGTTAACAAAAGAGGAATATCCTTCCGCCATATTAAAATCGTAAAATATTTCAAAACAGTATCCTTAAGGACAACAATGGAGGAAGTTATCCTTCGAATAGCTTAAAAACTGTTAAAACAGCATCCTTAAGGACGAAAACTAATTTTAATTTTAGAAGGAAGAATGGCCAAGAATATCCTTCGGCACCAAAAAATGGTCAGACCCTGGCAGATCTGTATAACGCTGACCGATGGCCCGCTCTCAAAACTAAAGAACTTAATTAACAATTTAAATTTGATTTGTTTATCGAGAAGTATTTTGGATTGAACTGGGCAATTGGGAATTATTTCTTCACAGATATTTTCAGGCATAGCAGTTATTTTTAACCTGGTTAAATTTGAACTGATAAGGTGTTTGAAGTTTATAATTGGACATCCAATTTTTAGAAGACCTTTACCTTTGGCTTCACCAAACCTTTCAGTTTTTTTCTTCTCCAATCTTTCCAATCTAAAATAATTTGAAAAGCCCTTGATTCGTATTATTACGAATGAACTGGTCCACAATGATCTTAATGGCGCTTATTTAGCTGATATGGTAGGAACCAGATATCATGCTTCAATAATAAACTGTGGGTACTAGAGGATCTTCAGAACCTAGTACTCCAATAGTGTAATATACCAAGCAGTTCTCAGGCCAGTTGTAGTGTGTGAGAGCGAAGCTTGGGCACTCGCTGCGAAAAATAAAGGCATTACAAATCGATTTTGAAAATAATATTATAGAGAAGAAGGAGATTATGGCCTTACTAATAATGGAGATGTATCTAGTATTAGAAGTACGGTATCCAGAATCGAATAATTTGATGACACGACACAACAAAACACTAATAAAAATTTAAAATCCCAAATTAAATATGAATGGACTCACGAAAGAATGAATGGAGGGCGTAAATTATATGCGACATTTGTATTTTGGTTAAGAAGAAAATTAAATTAAATAACTCTTCCCTTTTTCCTTTCTGGCCAACGTACCAGCATCAAATATATTTTCAAAAGACTTTTACAGTTTAATAAGCTTTTATAAAAAATACAAAAAAATTCTGTTCTTTTTTTTCAGGATTAAGTTTTCAGACGAATACGATTTCAAAGAAAATGGTTTCAAATATTACTAACGCCTCTCTGAAAATATATTTACCGCAAGTGGGAGGGGGGGGGGGGGGGGGGGGGTAGGTTGCGGGAGGTAAAGTATATTGTCCTAATTCCAGGAATAGTCTGAGGATAAAGTTACTTCTACCGAATAAAAAGACCTTCCCTGTGTGTCCACTGTCATCAAATACTAAGAAGATTTAAATCGTTAAAAAGACTCAAAGGACATACTTATAAAGGTTTCACATCCAGGCTTCTGAGAATAATTAACTTGAATGGATATTAGAAGATGCTGCTCAAACAAAATCATGAATGTTTTTATTTAAGGAGCGAATAAAAAATGAAGTGAAAAGAAACAGCTGTAATATCTTAGTAAACAAAAGTTTATCTTCTTATTCAGAATCTCTCTCTCTCTCTCTCTCTCTCTCTCTCTCTCTCTCTCTCTCTCTCTCTCTCCTCTCTCTCTCTCTCTCTCTCTCTCTCTCTCTCTCTCTCTCTCTCTCTCTCTCTCTCTCTCTCTCTCTCTCTCTCTCTCTCTCTCTCTCTCTCTCTCTCTCTCTCTCTCTCTCTCTCTCTCTCTCTCTCTCTCTCTCTCTCTCTCTCTCTCTCCCCACACACACACTCCTTTCCTCCCTATATACTATAAGTGAATATTAATAAGTGATGTTGGAGACTATTGATTTCGATTAATTCGTTATATTAATAATTATAAACAATTCAAACTAAATAGTGAATAGTAGCAATTGTAATAATTTGAGCAAGAAGTAAGATTAGACAGCCCTTAAGTGAAATTAGAAGATAGTAGATGGAATTGTGCCGAGAGGGCGCTCGTCCCCTTTGAAGGAAGCCATAGCACAACAAAGGCCGTGGCTCCACAAACTAGCTTCCTCGCCTGAACTAGTCGAGCTAATTCGGTAAAACTATATCCTCTAACAAACCAACTGTAAATACATTTAGCAAACATTATTTAATTCATTTTATTATTCTAAATTGTTGAGTGTAAGTTGAAAGACTTCAATTAAAGTAAGTGTCATTTCCTATTTAATTGAAAACATCGTAAAGCACCTCTATCCACTATCTCAAAGAGTTTAATTTATATGAACGTCGAGAAACTCGATTGTGTTGGACGGTTCAGGTATCGTAAGAAAGATATCGACGATATTTTGAGCTCAGAATTTTATTACACGATATATCGGTGAACAAAACCGACATTTTTAATGAAATAAACAAGATTTTAAATTTTCATTAGTCATAAAGTTCCCACAACTGCATCATCAACTCTTCAACAAAACTTAACAATATTAAAAGACTGGTTCAAACAATGGAAAATAAAACTAAACTACATCAAATCACAGCACATAACCTTTACCTCGACAATCAACCCATACCACGAACAAACGAAATTCGTTACTTAGGACTTACATTTGATAGAAGAATGACCTGGGGCCCACACGTAAAACAAAAACGTCTCAGTCTAACTAAGAGATTAAAACTTCTGTATCCAATGCTTCATAAACGGTCGACATTAAAACTCTTACTACGACTGAATACATACACTTACTTACTTAAACCCATATATACATACGCCACACAAATATACGGGATAGCAAAAAATACAAATCTTAAAACAAAAATACAAATATTTTAATTGAAAATACTAATCACGAAATCACCTTGGTACGTTTTAAACTACACGCTTCACTTTATCAATCAGATTTACAAGAAATGACAATAAAGGAACATATACATGACTTTTATAAACGATTTCATGAAAGACTTCATGGACATAACAACATACTCATTAATGACATGGCCACGACTGACATACCTGGAAATACTCTCAGAAGGCTTAAAAGAAGCTGGATGAGAGATTTGCTCAAATAAATCTCTTTAACCCATGCCAGGAGGAGGTACTGTTGAGTACTACTCTCCCACATGCCTATATCAAATTCACTTATTGTTATTCCAATAACAGGTTTGAATAAAAATTGATAGAGAAAAACAAAAAGTGATCATTTTATTATTTTAAGAAAAAAATAAAAAGGTTTGATTTGAGATACACCATGATGGTATAGAAGGGTCAATACAATTAGGATTGATGAATTAATTGCCACTTCTATTGGAATTATTTTATTATAAAACTAGTTTCGGTAACGGTTCGGATCGGCGACACCACCAAACTAGGTTGACCCGCGCTACACCGACCAGTTCGATCCTTACGCTTCACTTCATGTTTACATTTTTCGATAGTTCATTCCTATAACCTCACATGTAAACAATCACTTCTACAGTATCAACTTGGATTGTGTTGTTTAGTTTGTTATATTGATATTAAGACTTCTTAAATGTAAATAAGTGAAACAGAAGTTAACAAAATGAGTTTCATAAAGGATTAAGTATTTTATGAATTGATGTTTTCTTATTTCATCTAATCTTATGTGTAAAAGTGTTACAAAACTTAAGAAGATTATTTTGTACATGGATTTGGTGTTTTATATATTTTTATTTGTTGTTTCAATTTCAGTGATAAAATGTCAGTATACATATTATGTGAATGGATTCTTTGTCATCCATATTACTTTTTGTGCTAAAGTGAGACAGATTGTATAATTAATTCAATAAAACATATCAGTTTATAAATAAATGTGAGAAAGTATATCACAGGTTTTTGTTTTCTTATTTCCACTTCACATGAGAAAATATATCAGAAATTAACATCATCACTTTCAACTAGGATTCTGTCTTATATTATATAATGGCTTATAACATGGAGAATTGACAATGTGAAAATAATCACAGATTAAGAGGTAAATGACAGATTACTATATAATTGTAAAACTATTGGTATAATGTTATAGATTAATGTGTTTTTTAAAAAAATTAGAAGTCTGATGATGGAACATTGTCTCTGAAACATGTAGCTACAAATGTTAAATAAATAGGAGCTATGCCAAATAAATACTTAAGGATTCTGTCTTTTTTATATTTATAATTTGTTATTTTCACTTCTCTGACAGAAAGTTCATCAGGAATTAACTTTACTGGTGGTTCAGTAGTACATTAATTGTTGATTAAATTAATATTAATTCAAAATTGATTTAGTGTCTTATATTTCGATATTTCCTTATTTCCACTTTAATATTTCCTTATTTCTCATTTTAATATTAGAAGTTAATATAGGTAAACAGAAGTTAATATTACTTTGAACAGGGATTTAGAGTTTCTCAGTAAATGCAGGAGAATAACCTTTCCCTTCTAAAAGCAGCGACTAGAACATCGAAATAAATCGGTACAAGGTTAGAATCGATAAAAGGTATTCTGAGCGCGTTTAGGGGTTAGTGTCGCCGATCCGAACCATTACCTTAGTTTCAAACGTTAAAAATACCTTTAATATATTGGTACTCACCTAAGGAGATCAAAAGGATTTCTGAAATATTTCTAGTGAATGGGGAAGGGAAGGTTAAATTTTTTGGGGTTACCAATATCTGATTACATGAACTAAAATGTAATTACTGTGAAGCTAAATACACGGGAGAAACTGAACGGTCAGTAAATCAAAGAGTAAAAGAACATATAAGAGCATACAATAAAAAAAAACCAAAATTCTAATTTCGCTATCCATCTAAATGAAAATAACCACAGATTCAATAAAGACCGGGGAGTGAAAATAATACACCAAGTAGAAAATAGCCTAAAATTAAATATTGTAAGTTATTCAAATACGAAAATTATTGTTCTTGTTCTGAAAGAATTTATTTAAATAAGAAACAGAATAAAAAAAATAATAAATAAACAGCAATGAATGGGAAACATACCTGAAAGGATAAATAATTTACAACGTTATTTGAATATTACTTTTATAACAATTTACAGTTTTTCAAGGTGTTTACTTAGGTAACCAAAAATAGAATGTATGAACCATATGGGGAGATAATAATCTACATATTTATGAATCATTAGAAATAATAAAATCGTTCAAAACCAATCCAGATTTTTGTTTAAACGACCATATAAACATTTCCAATAGTCCCATTTTAAATTTGTTTCCAATAGGAACGGGAAATCCAATTAGTCACAGGGAAAACCCCAAAAATTTAACCTACCTGGCCCTTCCCCTTCCGCTAAGGATATATTTCAGATATCTGTTAGATCTCCTCAGGTGAGTACCAATATTTAATTTCTTGTCTTACATTTTTGAAAACTTTAGTATATGTATAATCCATGTAACATAGTACCAATGTTTAGAAAATGTTTGTATGCTTTACAACTGAAGATGAATGTTTTCAAATAAAACAGTTCCAATAGAAGTGGTTTAATTACTTCATCAATTACTCCATAAATCCTAAATAGCTTTGAACCCAAACTCCTAATAAACTATTTACAGGTTTCAAAATGGAAATTAGTTCATTAAACCTCTAAAACAAAAACAAGTTGTATCAGAACAAACTTGTTTCGGAACAAGAGAAATTAATTATTAGGATTCAATTTGGCGGAGTGCTATTGGTTTATAGTTGTTATATTTAGAGAGTACAATGTGGTGGGGGGGGGGGGGGGTTTGAAGGGTGCTAATATGCAAAGGTAGCTACAGGCATCGATAAGACATCAATGATGCAGTCACCTGTTACCTGTAACCTGTTACTTGTAACCTATTATTAGCAATACCTTTCATATCTAAAAAAATATAAATAGCCAACTATTTATAAGGGCTCTATCTATATGTTTAGTAAGAGAGCAATTGTTGCTAAAATTACTATCAGTTTACCAACATTTATAAAATAAAAATTTACAGTATTTTTTTTTTTAATGTCTATTTATTGAAATTTACAACTGTACATAAAAAACATACATCCAGTAAATGTGATAATGACAAAAAATAATAAAATGACAATTGCTTGTGAAGCAACTACCCATTGGTAGCACTTCGATAAAAGTTCTATTTGAGAAGGTCCCGAGGCCATCTTCTTTTCAGATGCCTCGGAGGGTTGTCAGGAATAGAATAGGAAGCAAGTTGAGAGACTAGTGGATTTGAATGGTTATGGAGTTTACTATGAAAGGATAGGTATCTGGTTTGGGCTAAATCAGCAACATAAGGAACATTAAGGTCTTTATGGATAAGTTTATTTGTGACGAAGTTGGGAGCATTAAGGATTTTTGGAAGCATTTTGGATTGCAAGGATTGGATAAGAGATGAGTTAGATGGTTTGGTGGAGCCCCAAAGCTTAACTCCGAACGTCCAAATAGGTCTAATCACAGTCATGTATATGTGTCTTTTGTAATTAATTGGGAGCTTTGAACGTTTGTCTAGTAAATGTTGAAGTAGTCTGAAACGACGGGCAGTTTCTTGTAGCTTAAGTCTTATATGTGGATTCCAAGTTAGTCCTTTGTCCAAGTGGAGTCCTAGATAGCGTATCTGTTCAACAGGGATTAGTGGAATATCATTAAAGGATACTGTAGGACAGGAAGTCTTAGGTTTACGCCGTAGGGTAAACGTTATTTGGTGGGATTTGTTTGGATTTATTTTGATTCTCTATTTTTGATACCATTCTTGAAGGTTTATAATATGAGATTGGGGTGTTTGGAATGCTATGAAGGGATCATTATTTATTGATAACACACACGTGTCATCAGCATACGTTGAAAGGGCAGTACTAAAATTTACAGTATAGTAAGATTTATACTTTTATAATAGAATAATTATATTTTTTAGGAAAAAACAAAAACAAAAACTGACTCGATGATTAAACCTACATGTACCAACTTGAACTATAATGTTAAATCTAATATTTTAATTACTTCGAAACAAAGAGCATTACAGGACAATCAAGGAAATTATCGATACTTACATATCTAAAAACAATTTATGATGAGTTATTTTTGGAGTTGGTGCCAGCCAAGAAGGGCAGTTTAATCCTCCCTTTGCTACAAACTTTCGAACTGCACGAGATTTGAACATGGCATTATAATAAACCTTTATTATTCAAAAAAATGGAGTATCGATCAAATACTTTCTATTTTTGTTTGTAGAATTTAATGATGAAGATATTTATTTTGAAGTTTCTAGATAAGAATAGTGATAATATAGAAATAATACCTTATAACAATATAAAATACATATTATTAAGAAATTACAACTGAACAATTTTTTTTTTCTTATCCCTTCCATTACCCACTTTTATTATTCTAAAACTATTTTATGTATTATTATCAAAATAGTTTATATAAATATTTATTTATTTATGTCGAGTAATATATGCATATAAATGCGTATAAATGTATGTACCCATCGCAAGGTGCCTATTACCATAACTGTATGGTAATAGTGGAATGTGGAAAAATTGACAAAAAAAAATATAATAACTAAGACTAAATATTTTGAATTTAACTAAATACAATTCTAAACTAAAAATTTCAAATAGTGTTTTGTTTTTCATAACTGGAAATAAAAATGAAGGTGGATAGTTTAATTAGGTCGAATTACAATATTAGAAGTACATTTATAATCAATCCCTAAATACGGGGCAACATCGTACTATTCGTACAATAATGGACCGTATTTCTCTCATTAAATTCCTAAGGTAAAAACCTGTCCATTTTTTGAAGGAATTTGGAGTTTTCCTTCAAAACGCAATAATGTACTCGAAACACCCTGAAAGTTACTCCAAATATCATTGTTGTAGAAGATCCATATTTATTCTAATAAAAAACCATCACCACCAATTTTTTCTTAGTTTAAATAGACTCGTACGAACTAGAAAGTAATTGCTTATTTGGGATTATGAGATATAGTTGTCAGTAAAATTTTAAAGAAAGTTACTAGAACAATAAAAATCCCTGGGTACGATTTCGTGCATTTTTCTGTCAATTTGCATTCCTTTTTTTGTTTCTAGTAAGTATATAAGTATCGATAATTTCGTTGATTGTCCTTTAATGGTCTTTGTTTCGAAGTAATTAAAATATTATTTTTTACTTTTTAGTCCAAGTTTTTACATGTAAGTTTTTTGTTTATTTTATTTGTTAAAATTAACTTCATTTTTCAATTTTTAGTGATAAGTGAGTGTATTAGTATATATATATTTTAGAATTTTTAACCTCCTCTTTTTTGAAGTCGGTTAAAAACAATCTAGAACTTAAATCGTTTCACGACTGATAATGAATAAAGTAACAAAAATTAAATTTCACTGATTGTGAGTCTTAGGTACTCCGCAGGTAATGATATATAATATAACAAAACATAAACAGGAAAATCATTAAAAAGTTTATTACTCCTTCAAATTGCTTTCTTTAACCTACATAATATGAAAAGAGAGAATACTTGGGGCTTTTTTTTTTAATGACAAAAGCTTTTACCTAAAAAGTACAATAAAGTTTTTCAAAGGATTCCAACAAAATAAGGTGGCCGAAGAAAAATACAAGGAAATAAAGGCACAAAAAGCCAGCCAACGAGGTCCCAACAACCACAGTCCGTTGAAAAGCTAACAATAGATTCTTGCTGAAATGCGAGAGAAAATTTTCCGCACTCTTAATGAAAAAACCACAAACTAGAGAGTCCTATATTTACCTAAGTGTGGCGCTAGAAATAGCTTCTTCGTCTGATCGATTCAGATACTGGATCGCCTGGCAGCTGTTTGATCTGGCCAACCGAAGGCACAGCCACTCTGATCTAGTAAACAAAACAGCATCAACACATCTATCAAGGTAGGAATGAAAAAAAAAAAAAAAAAGACAATAGACTCCTTGTTAAATCTGTAGCATTTAAAAATACATTTCAATTGTTGTATTGTTTAAATACAAATTTCAATAATAGTCCGGTATATTTTTTCAATTTGCTGAAGAAAAACCTGCCGAACATTCATTCTCAACGAATCTTTATGTTTTTTGGAGTGCTGAATGTGAATCTGAAGTTTGAAAGCAACGGCAAACGACGGCTTCATACCCAAAATCGCAAAAAAAACGCCGAAAATACCGGCTATTTTCGTTTCTTTCCTACAACACAAAAACAAAGCTTTTTTCGAAGAAAGTCTTTGAATATTAATTGTAGCTGAAAAAGATTAGCTACGAAATAAAAAAAAACTACTCTTAAATCGGACCATTTACCGCGAAGATATCTTCTTGGGAATAAGTGTAGAATTGGCCAACTGGAGGTCAGTCCCACTTCTCCGCGAAAATACGTTTGTCAATAACTCCGAAACTATTTGTCGGATTCATAATATTACTTGTTTTCATCTTATAGCTGATTAAATTTACTATTAGAGTATTATATATGAAGTTTTAAAAATGTTCCTTAAAAGCAGGCTAAAAAACCAGTCCTGTTGTGAAATCCACGTTTTTTTTTGGGTTTTTTGCACATTTTTCACTATAACTCCAAAACTATTCGTCCGATTCGAAATTTCTTTTTTTATCTAACAACTGGTCAAATTTACTATTAGAAGCTATATATGAATATACAGGGTGTTCGGAAGATCGTTGGCCAAAAAATTATCTCGGGTAGGGATTTTGAACCTATTTAAGGTCACTTACCTATACGATATACAAAGTCTTACGGTTTTTTTTTTTATGAATTTTTTTGTGTAAATGGCCAAATCCAAACATTTATGCCTTATAACTCCGTTGTTTACCGATATATCAACGACATTTTTTTTCCTGTAATTACTAATACATTGTCCATGTAAAATAAAAAAAGATATGGTGCAAAAAACAAATACCAAAAAAGCGGGAGATCGTTAAATCTTGTCAAAGGCAAAAAAAAAAATTATGAGCTTCAAGTTTAGGTTCAATAAAAAAAAAAAGTAAGCGCAACAGCCAAATCCAAATTGTTTAAAAAACTTCTCTATTTAATACTCTTTAAAAAAATACCATTTGCAGGCACGCAGCACATCTAGTTTTTTTTTTATTTTTATAAAGTAACAAAAGGGTGCCACCAGCGCACATTGACAATAATAATGAATCGAATCATATTTTTTTATGCAAAACGTAACAAATAGTTGTGTTTCTTTATAGCATAACTTAAACTGCATATTTTCTCTTTCTTTCTCGGAATTTCGATTTTATCAGAGTAAACTTTATCTACATCTACATTTTTGTAAACAAAAATCAGGGAACAAAATTAAACTAATTTTAAATTATTCATAAATTTAATTTGTAGAGTATCGCATCAAAATGATCTGCACAATTTCTAATACAAGCACGATATCTTTTTCTTATTTCGGTGGTGGTTGTTCTTAAAACAAATTCTTCCTTCATTATGGTAAATGCGGCATTGATTTTTTGAATAAGTTGTTGTCTTAAAAACAATTCTTCATTATAAACCAAATCTTTGACGCGGTCCCAGGCGTAATAATCGAGCGGCGTGAGGCCTAGAGACCGTGCTGGCCACTCAATTGGACCCCCTCTTCCTATCCAGGATTGTGGGAAACAATTGTTTAAACATTCTCTAACAGGTGAGTTGTAGTGGGCTTTTTCAAAACAAGAACTTATTTAAAAAAATCAATGCCGCGTTTACCATAATGAAGGAAGAATTCATTTTTAGAACAACCACCACAGAAATAAGAAGAAATAGTGGAGATAATTTTGAGCAATACCTGTGATACTCCTGTAGATAAAAAATTGTTTACTCTGATAAACAAAAATCGAAATTCTCGAGAAAGAAAGAGAGATATTCAGTTTAAGCTATACTATACAGAAACACAACTATTTATTATGTTTTGCATAAAAAATATGATTTGATTCATTATTATTGTCAGTGTGCGCAGTTGGCGCCCTTTTGTTACTTTATAAAAAAAAAAAAACTAGATGTGCTGCGTGCTGCAAATGGTATTTCGTTAAAGAGTATTGACTAGAGAAGTTTTTTAAACAATTTGGATTTGCCTGTTGCGCTTACTTTTTTTTTTATTGAACCTAAACTTGAAGTTCATAATTTTTATTTTTGCCTTTGACAAGATTTAACGATCTCCCGCTTTTTTGGTATTTGTTTTTTGCACCATATCTTTTTTAGTATTTTACATGGACAATGTATTAATAATTACAGGAAAAAAAAAAAAACCGCGTTGATATATCGGTAAACAACGGAGTTATAAGGCATAAATGTTTGGATTTGGCCATTTACACAAAAAAATTCATAAAAAAAAACCCACGCTGGCATGCTAAATGTGTATATACCGTAAGACTTTGTATATAGGTAAGTGACCTTAAATAGGTTCAAAATGAACCTCCCTACCCGAGATAATTTTTTGGCCACGATCTTCCGAACACCCTGTATATTAAAAGTCAGCTCTTTGGAAATAAATACACATGCCGTTGAACGCTAAAAATCCTGTACTTTTATGAAATCCACTATTTCTCTTTGGCATATTGTTCGCTATAACTCCACAACTATTTGTGCGATCCAAAATTTCACTGATTATAGAAACCGGGAAAAAAATTAAATGTCTTTTGTCATTGGCAACGAAGTATTGGCTGAAGGTTTCATCGGCCGAAATAGAAAAAAATTAATTTACAGACTAAAAGGCCGATTTCGTCGGGAACATAGGAAGGTTGCATCCCCCAAAAGTGGATTACCGCTAGGGTTGGGCGATAGTCGATAGTTAGTACTATCGATAGGCCGATATTATCGGTTGAGAACTATCGATTGCTGTCGATAGTTTTTCAATAGTTGCTTCCTTTTTTTCCAAAGCTATTCAATAAAGAATTTCAACTAATTTAATTAAATTCAATTAACTACTTACTATTTGAAATTTTCAGGGCTATAAATTATAAGATTATTTCATAAAAATGAGAGAAAATAACTAATTTATTTGAATTTTAAAAAAGTATTTACAATTTACATGGTTACAATAATAACGAACAAATCAAATCTTCAGAAAACAAAAATACCGAAATAGTTAATTTCAAGAGTCAAGTGTGCTCCTTGAGCCACATATCACTCTCCCCCCCCCCCCCAAAAAAAAAACTCTTTTCTTTGGCTTAATCTTTGAGAAAACCATTGAGCTCTAGGAATTCCGAATTCAATTTCAAAAGAACTCGACACTGGACAGAGACAGATCAGGATAATTCCAAGAGTTTCAAAACTTTAGGGTAAAAAAGATCTGTCGATAGTCGACACTATCGATAGTGACCATGGATAGGCATGGCCTATCGATAAATCGATAGTAACTATCGACTATCGCCCAACCCTAATTACCGCCACAAAAATGTAGTTGGATGGGCTATGAACCATGTTTTTAATGCCTGTGATTGAGTCAAGAGGAAGCAGGAATTCTGACGAGAAAACCGAAACAAGAGAAGTTATTTTAATCTTTTAAAAATTATTATATTTTAATTTTTACACTTTTAAACAGTTATTATATTTCAGTTTTTACATTTTTTAAATAATAATACAAATAATATTATAACCGCGAGCGCATAAAACAGTAGAGAACTTCTTTGACTCATATTATTTTGGCTATTTTTATTTTGGTATCATTTTTTTTCTTCAACTTCTACTATTTTGAATAATTATTTCAAAAATTTAAGGAAATCACTGATAAGGCTGGTTGCTCCGTCATCGTTTCGGGAAGGATTATAATAAACATGAGTCTTGGTGTGGACACGGTTCTTTTGATAATGTTTGAGTCCGAACAGAGTCAAACATGATCGACTCAGAGCCTGGACATGAGTCAAGCAAGAGTCAATTGAAGCGTGCCCCAATGTGTTCTAGGCTTTAGAGACATGGATTTTAAACAATTAAACCCTGTCACAGTCGAAAATTGAATGAAAAGAGGCCTTCACCTCTTGAAGGTAGAACGACTTCATGGGCAATCGATAATGCAACAAATTCATTGCTTCAAACAAAAATTGAAATTAAACAGTTTTTGAATTTTATCAAATTGTAAATATTAGATCAAATCATTTATTTGTCAATCAATTATTTTATTTAAAAATCAAGTTGTTATTTTAATGTTAATTTTCATTTTCTATTCAATTTAATATTTGTAATCATCTGTTCTTTGTTTTTAACATCGAAGATGTTTTACCGGTGACCTAATTGGTCAAAAGCTATTCGTTTTTGGAGAACACGAGGACGTCACGCATAGTTTGATAGCTTGAAATAAGGAGAGTAGGAACAGTTAAGAGCTCAAGCCTCGTTATAATAAATTACACTAGCTTACTAATCAGTGAGTCCGTTTTTGATTCCGTTAACGAATAAAAAATTTCAACCAGGATTTGGCCGATCTTCCTCGATCCCTCTCCGCTGTTGTGTTAATAAAATTACCCTCCTTTGAAAATAAACAATACAATCATACAGGTAAGCGAAATTATAAAAAATAAAATAAAGAACATAAGGACATAAACGGTCAGCAGAATTAAGCTATTTAATTCGAAAATTTATCTCATATAAATTTATCTCTTATAATAATTTATTATATATTTGTTATATATAATTATTTATAAATTAAAATAAATTAAATTAGATAATAAATTATTTATAATTTATTTGTTGTCGGTGAGATTGTCAATTCCTTTAAGTGCATTTTAGCACCTTCTATGAAATATGATACACATGTGCAATTATGTTTTGGGCTAAAATCAAAAAAGTGTTTTTTTCAAACCTGATCCAAGCAAAATTATTCGTATTTACATTAGGCGCGGAATTTCATTTTAAAATCAAACCTGCAAAACAAAACCTTAATCGAAAAAATGGAAATGACGGAATTCTTTTTTTAGCCGGCAGGATCAAGGGAGCTAGATTTTTTTTTTTTTTTTTTTTTTTTTTTTTTTAATCTTCCTTTTTTTTTTTTTTTTTTTTTCCTCCTCTTATTATTTTTAAGGACATCACTATATCGACAACCGGCTGGCAACGGAATAGAGGTAGGCCACTGTCCCCAATACACCTCTCATTTCGTTCTTCAAAGTACAATAAAATTTGTGCATAAAGGTTGCAAACGTATCAGGTAGTTTTGTAGATTTACTTACCATTAGTAACTTTGCATTAAATATTTTGTTTGTTAACCCGGCGTTGGTCGCTAGGTGAGCATTTCCCTCACCCTTCTAAAAAATATTTATCAAGTTCGTAGGAATTTAACTTTCATCGCTGACCCTCAGTATAGCTGAGTTTAGGACATTTGCGAATAAGAATATTTGGTTTGTAAGTAAAACGGATGCAGGTGACCAGGATATTGGGAGATTTGTACTGAAAATTGCCATCTCCACACTCCTCAGTATCAGATTATCTCTCGTGCTGTTTATTCTTGTCATTTTACTGAGCGAGTTTTCTAATTTCTTTCAATTGATTAGTGATTATTTGGTTTCAAAATAAGTCGCGAATCTAAAATTCTTGAGCTGTTGGATTAAAAACCAGTTGAGAAGATAAATTGTAAGTAACTAGTTGATAAATCGTCTTGAATTGTATTCATATTATTTTTCCTTCATTAACTAGGTATCTGAAATTTTTACTATTCCAGATTCTTGTTCGTGGCTGCTCGAGGCAATAGAAAATAGATCTGGTGTGCCCAAGAAATAAAAAAAGAAAAACGAAAAAAAATTGTAAATAGTATAATGTTCCAATTGACAATGCACATACTAAATATACTTGTAATAATTGTATAGAAATGAAAAGGAAATTATCTAGCAGATAAAAAACACATTATTATGTAAATAAATAAAAATATTTGCTCACCTAGCGATCAGATCGGTTAGCGACCAACGCCGGGTTCATGCAAGTCTTTTAAGCTGTTATTTCTAATTTGTAAATCTCTTTTAATGGAATGATTAATCCTATGCTGAGAGGGGGATAGGAAATCAAAAGCGTGCCTCAAAGCCTCTCTTCCACTCCTGATTTGATATTTACTCAGCGGATCATCGATGAACCAACCAAAGAGCACACACTGACCACAGACTAGACTAGACCAAATGACCGAGTCCTAGCAGACGTCCGTAATTAGGAAGTGGCAGCGGTGGATAGTGGGAAGAGGCGATCGATACCGGCTTAACTTCGATGGTTTTAGCAACTGATATATAGCTTCTGCAAAGTAGGGGTGGCTATCGATAAATATATCGAATATATATCGAAATATCGATATAAGTGCTTTATTGAATATAACAATCTGCCTTACCTTAAGGCAATAATATGACAAAGAATCCATTTACATAACATGCACAATGAAAATTTCTCACATTAGGGTAGTAAATAACAAAATATATAAAACAATTAATTCATGTTGGAAGTTATATAATGTTAATTTTTGTTGCACTTCTTCACTTCATAGTAAAGGAAATATTTATGTTATTATAAGTTTAGTTTTGACATGTGGAGCAGGGAGTAATGGCGCATGAGCATGCAAAATTTTCGGACGCGGTTTCTCTTTTGAAACTCGTTCATAATGATCATAATTACTGAAAGCCGGTGGTTGCCAATCGGGATCGCGATGCGGTATATCAAAAATGAAAAAACAAATTTGAAAAATTAAAAAACAAATTAAATGAAGCTAAATTATAGAGTTTCAAGTCGTTTTCTATATAATTAAATGTAAAGTGTATTTTTGGTCATATAATTAAATGGTGTCATTGTCATATCTATACAGAGAGTCAAATAAGCGTGAAAAAAAAAGACAAATGTTATATAGCAAAATATTCTCCATTAAATTTTTAATAAGGAAACTACAGACATTCAAAAGAGAAACCGTATCCGAAAATGTTGCATGCTCATGCGCTGTTACTCCCTCTCGTCTAATTCTAATTCTCGGAACCTGAAGTAAACATATAGTCTGAAACTTTTAACTATTTATTCATTTTTCACTATTGAAACTTATTGACTATTCATCCCGTATTCACATATCACAACTAATTTACAATATTCTTTTGTAACATGGAACAGGTTTTACCCGTAGCCTAGTTAGTCAAAAGTGTCTGGTTTTGGAAGAACGCTTGGGCGTTACGCGTGTTGCTCTACGCTACGTTACGTTACGTTACGTTACGCTCTAGCTCTGCTAGTGTTGCTCGGATCGAAACTTTGCCCGTAGTTTCTCATTAAAAATTTAATATAGAATATTTTTTGTTACATAACGTTTGTCGCTAGGGCCTACCGTTTGGGATCTATATTGGTTTCAATGAAAAAAAAACATATGAGCTTTGGCGGTCAAGTAGACATCCCCTAAAACATGTTCCATGTTATTCTTTCTTTAGCTGACAGGCTCAAGGGAGCCTTTAATTTTTTTTTTTCATTTTTTGTTTCAAATACTTTATCCATAATACAGACACATGTTTTGTGCTAGGGTTGGTAATTAAAAATGTGTAGAAAGGGTTAAGTGTTTTCGACAATTGTTTTAAATAGAGTTCTTTGGATATGAATTGGCCAAGGTGAGAACATAATAAACGCAATTTTCGTTGTTGAATGTTTTGTTTTTGTTTTATAAGTATTAAAAACATTACTAAAACCATACATTTGTGTTTATCTTTCCTAATTACTTCCTGTCATAAGAGTGAGTAAATATCAAATTTATATCCGTACTGACATTATGGCGATGGTAAATTATATATGTATAACATATAAATGGACCTATTATAGTTCCTATGTTTATTTTCCTTCGATGAAGCTGTTTGTTATAGTTTAAAATAAATAAATAGTTTAAGTAGTTAAAAATAAATTGTTAACTTTTGAGAAAACTTCCTTTTTTAAAAAAAGACACTTTTCAAAAGTCCTTCAAGATCGTTTAACCGTTGCAGTATAGAAAAGGATAGGATCAGAGGATAGGATCAGAGGATAGGATCTTTTGATAGGGGGACTTCTTCCTCCTCCCCCAACACATGTGTTTAGATTGAAGATTCAACAGTGTTATGTAGGAAGGGGGCTCAGGGAAGAAAGAATTGTAAAGGAAACGGCTAAGGAAGTATTGTTGACTTCAACTGGAGAATAATCTTTTGTTACTGTTCGTTTGATTCGTGTTTCTTAAATAATTTAATAGTTATTACATATAGATGTACTTGTTTTTCTTCCTTCGACAAATGTCGAAATTAAGATATGAAACCCTAGGCTTTTCATGTTTTTTATGGGGGTTTTTAAACTACTGATATTTAGTAATTGATCCAAGTTTACTACTGCATCGATTCATATCAATTTAATTTATAATTAATATTTATCATCGTACGAGGCATACATTAAGTGAATGTGAAGAATACTAACAATGATAAGTTTTTCTCTAATTGCGTTCATGATTTGTTGAAAAACTTCGTTTGATGCGGTGTGAACTAAAATATAATGACTGTGAAGCAAAGTACACGGGAAAAACTGTACGATTTTTAAATCAAAGAGTAAAAGAACATATAAGAGCACATACACTGATAAGACCCAAATTCTAATTTCGCTATCCATCTAAATGAAAATTACCACAAGTTTAATAAAGACTCGGGAGTAAAAATACTACATAAAGTTGAAAATAGCCTAAAATTAAATATGTGTGAATCACTAGAAATAATAAAATCGTTTAAAACCGATCCAGATTTTTGTTTAAATGATGAGATAAACATATCCAATATCCCCATTTTAAATTTGTTTCCCATAAGAACGGAAAAATCCAATGAGTCATAAGGGAAATCCCACAGTAAATCACAAACATTGAACCTACCTGCCCCTAGAAATAGATTGTTCTATAAAATATCGATTCGGATAGTAAAGTACTTTCCTATTAAAAAAAAAAAAAAAAAAAAAAAAAAAAAAAATACTCGTTCAATTACCTTGAGTAAAATTACTTAAATTGGAATCGATAGTAACCATAACTGTCAGTTCTTTAGAAGTAGCAGTTATTTATTCAAAAGGTTGATATTTTTGATAGCATTTGATAAACTTCCATTTGTTTCAATTGGCCACTTTAAGTGAATTATAAATTATGTAATAGCAAGTAAAGTAAAGGAGAAAGTGGTTCTATTTTAAAAAATATTTTACAATTTAAAAAAATATGTTGGTACTGAACATTTTTATGAAATTATTCCCTACAAGGCCAGTACGGAACATTACTTTGTCAGTTTTTTCTACAAGTTAAAGTTAAATAACTTACTAATCAGTGTGAAAAAAAAGAAAAAAAAAAAAAAAAAAAAAAAAAAAAAAAAAAAAAAAAGAGGTGAAAACGGAAAGTAGAGAAAGAATAGCGTTTTTTTTTCACTGATCACTAACCGCGAAAACTAATCTGTACCAAATTTTAACCACGTGATTTTCATAGTTCAATGAAGGTTTAGCAATAATAAAGTATTCTGATTTTAAATTAATTTGTAATTAAAAAAGCATTAATATTTGGATAACTGTGAAGTTTGAAAATTAACCGATAGGTAGCGAGTGCCATTCTACAAGAGGAACGGAAAGGAACGGTGTTACATAGAGCTTGAAACTGGAAACGAAATTTACTTATAATTAATTAAATATTTTTTTAAAAATGTCATGTAACATAAGGATTAGTTAAGTTTGAAAATCTACTTCTTGCTGAAAAGGAAATTGGAAAATAGCAAGCTGGATTCCGAAGGGGAAGGTCAACCTCTGACCAGATCTTTACCCTCCGGATACTACTAGAGAAGACAGCAGAATACTTCGATGTTTAAAAATTAAAATCCAACCAGATAAACTCGATAAAATTATTTCTGCCGAATAAAAACTATTATCAAATCAACAATCCTTTGCAATTTGATATTAAGTGCAAAAATATGATTCATAGGGTTTTTGTTGTAAGCACTGACAATGCAGTTCATTATCCGCAAGAGTTAATTAATAGTCTCTGTCCAGATATCTGGATTACCAACTAATAGGTTAAAATTCAAGATTGGATGTCCAATTACTCGTATGCTTTTACGTTGTCTTCAACCACCTCAGTGCAATTTTAACCAGGATACAAGATTTTTATCGATTAGCAAATAAAATTTCAATTATTAAATAGTTAAAATTGTCTATGTTTTTTGCGAACTTATAAGCCGCGGGTGGGATGCTAGTCAACTATAAAAAAATGCTTGTCATAATAATGTATTCATTTTCCCACACATTTACTAGATTTATATGTACCCTACAATAGTAATTATAAATAAATAGATGAAACGACTATTTAAATACCAGCATTCTCCGTCCATAGAGAAAGATGATCTGAGAGCTTTTGTCGGAAAAATTTCGAAGAACCTGCAGAGGACCCGGAAAAGTAAAAAACTCTACTTGGGTACGGCTACACCTCACGAACATTGTTCAACCTCAACATTGAAACATTTTTACACGCTCTAGCTCTTTCAGTGTTGCTCGAAAAGAAACTTTGCCGATAGTTTCCAGATCAGAAATTTAATGGAATATATTTATTGTTGTGGAATCTCGAGAAGACAAACGGTAACAAATGAAAGAGTAATGCAAATAGCCGACATTAAAGAAACTATTATCGACAACGTTACCAAGAAACAGCTGATATGGTACGGTCACGTGCAAAGAATGCCAGAAAAAAACAGACTTCCAAAAGTAGCTCTTAAATGGGTACCGACTGAAAGAAAGAAAAGGGGAAGACCTAGAAGAACGTGGGGCGAAGGAATAAGAAAAGCAATGAATCAAAGGAACCTCACGGTTTTGAATGAAAAAAGTCGAGTTGAGGTCGGACAGCGTAGACAAACGCTACAAACCGGCATATATATATATATATATATTATATTTTTTATACTATATACTAATAGGTTTATATAACAGTTGTCGCTACGACATACCGTTTAGAAGTGTTGTTGTAAGGTTTTTTTTTTCTTAGGTTTGTAATGTTTTCTTCGCTCCAACCAAAAACGTAACATTTCTACACGCTCTAGCCCAGTTGATGTTGCTCGGATCGAAAATTTTGAAATAGTTACCTTATCAGTAGATAACAATGTTCTATTGTTTTTCCCAGTCAGGGAGAAATTTTTCTTTCCCTTCTTCCCGTCAATAAAGCTTCAAATAGTTGAATTAGTGATTTAATTAAAATTGGGCTTTATAGCCCAGTCAAATAAAGATTTCACCTCGGAAATGAACCAATGAAGTCAAAGGTCACAAAAATCAGTTTTTATTATCAGTTACAAAACTTGTAGATAATAAAATTCTGTACAATTTTGATATTATTCATTTTTATTTTTGGAGGTAATCGTTTTCGAGATATAGCGCGGAGAAGGGGAAGCGGGCACCAGCGGGCAACTCTTGCTTCTAATTGCATTCCAGGATCGTTTTACAGAAATATCGTCAGAAACAAAATTGTAGAACGGGGTCACCTGTGGTGTAGTGGTTAGCATAGCAACCTATTAAACCCAAGATCGCGGGTTCGCAGCCCGGCAGATGACCTTAGGATTTTTTAAAGGGAGTAAAAAATCCTTAGCTATGCCGTCCTTCGGAAGGGACGTAAAATGGGGGTCCCGAGCCTGTGCGATGTCAGGTACTCGTTAAAGATCCCTATCCTAATTATACCTGGATAGGCAAAATTTAGGACTCCCACCGTAGCATCAGCCGATTAACCATAGCAGCATAAAGTGACGTTAAACGAAATAAACAAACAAACAAAATTGTAGAACATTAAATTTACTTTAATTTCAAATCTATGTCTCTGGCACTTAAATCAAATGTTCGATAAAAAGTGAGATAAAAATATTTTTCTCTATAATTATCAATTTTTAATAACGTTTATCTCAAACATCGTTGAGAGTTGGACATTCTATACATTATTATAGTATCCATTATTCTATACATATCCAGCACAATAAATATGTATGTTTTGGCAAAATTTAAACGTTTGACATATTCGGGGACTTGCTTGGGTGTATTAAAATACATAAACATACATAAATATTAAAATATATAAACTTGGGGGGGGGGGGGGGGGTCCCAAGTTCGGGTTTTTCTATTATATCTCGAAAACGGTGGACTCAGGAAAAATATACCACCGATCAAAATTAAAGCTAATTGAATTTCCTATGAAATTGTTTCTGTACACATTTGTCTAACCCTCAACGGTATTCGAGATATACGTGTTATTAAAAATCGATAATCATAGAGAAATAATATTTTTCCCCACTTTTTATCAAACATTTGATTCAAGTGCGAGAGACATAGATTTGAAATTAAAGTAAATTTAATGCTCTGCAACTTTGTTTCTGACAATATTTCTGTGAAAGGATCCTGGAAGGCATTAGAAGCAAGCGTTTCCAAACTGCCCGCGCTATATCTCGAAAACGGTTAATCCAAAAATAAAAATGAATAATACCAAAAATGTAGAGAATCTTATTATCTACAAGTTTTGTAAATATTTTGACTGACGGCCGATGGATAGAAATCGAGATATTTGAAAAAAACTGATTTTTGTGACCTTTAACCTTGAATATCTAATGAAGCTAACATCCTGAGGTCGGTGACTTTCTACCACTTATTTAAAAGACCAAAACAAAAGTATATGCAAATATTCAGCTTCATTGGTTCATTTCCGAGGTTTGCTGTATAAAATTCCTTATTTGACTGGGCTATTACTGGATTTCGTGTGTTTACACCGGATATTGCCGACTCGTGTAGAGAATTATCATTAAGAATTATCATGGCCCCTAAAAGAAAACATAAGTGTTAAAAAAAAAAAAAAGATGTATCAGAAATAAAAAGTGGTGAAAAAAAAATTAATTTTAAAAAGTCATAGTATTCTATTTAAATACAATTCTTATATGTAGTATATAAATAGTTCATGTATACTAGTACTGATGAAAATAAGTTCAGTATATATGTATTTTATAAAAAAAAAAAAAAGTTCCTTATATCGTATTTCTTATTTTGGTACCGTTCCGCAAGCCGGTCTCCAGCCCCTACGCGCGGGGAATACTCAAATTGTCTCACTTAAATTGAAACAACAAATAAAAATATATAAAACATCAAATCCATGTACAAATTATTCTTCTTAACTTCTTAACACATGAGAAGAGGAAATAAGAAAACATGAATATATAAAAAACTGAATCCATTATGAAACTGATGTTGTTAACTTCTGTTTCACCTATTTACATTTAAGATAGGTTATATATATATATATATATATATATATATATATATAATATATATATATATAATATATATATCAATATAACAAACTAAACAAACACAATCCAAGTTGAAACTGTAGAAGTGATTGTTTACATGTGAGGTTATAGGAATGAACTATCGATAAATGTAAACTCGAAGTGAAGCGTAAGGATCGAACTGGTCGGTGTTGTGCGGGTCAGATAAGTTTCGTGGTGACCGGCTTGCGGAATATTACCCTTATCCTTCCACCCGATAAATCATAATCTAGTTATATCTCGAGGATGTCAATTTATCATTCTTATTCCTTGTTCCCCTCGAAGAGACAATACAACGGGATTAAAACTATATTAATTTCATTTCATTGTACTATTTCACCTACTTAATACTTCGATGTGTAATCCACAAAAGTCATTAAGATGAACCCATATTAGTTGTTATATTTCTTTATTCCTATCGATATTTGCTTCGATGTTTATATGTCGATATTTATATTGGAACTGAGAGGGACAGTGTTAGCCAAATATCCAGCTGTCACCACTTCCCGCCGAGGACGTAAAATATGAAAGGATCGTGAAATATTCGCTCCGTCCCTTCGCCTACATAAATTCTCTCGAGAGGCAATGTTCTGCTAAAACTGCTCTTCGGCTTCCTATTTCCTTTCTTCTTCAACCAGAAGCCATAAATTCTATTTTATTTTGAATTTTTATTTTATAAAACTTTTAACCAAATTTAAGCAAACCAAACATCTCTGTTTATGTTATAGTTCTGCAATATATATATATATATATAGATATATATATATATATATATATATATATATATATATATATATAGCGCGGCAAGCTGTTTCCGATGACTCGATGCTCAACTGCAAGAAGGGCCATCCAAATATTGGACGCAGTCCAAAGCCATTCTTCTCCAAGCCAACTTTTTTTCCAGGAAACCTTAGGGCCATCATTGATGCCTTACAAATGTAACTTTCCAGCGCTGACCTGGATTTCCAAGATGGAACAAAAAGTAGCAGCTTTTTATCTCTCTTTCTTGAGTACTTTTATGGTATCTATATATTTTTGAAGGAGTCCAAACGCCATGTGTTTTTTTTTTTTTGTTTTTTTTTCCATATTCCAGTTTTTGGAGAATTGCCCAAACTTATTTTTTTTTAAACTTTTATTGAATATTACAATACGCTTTAAATGTGGAAAATAAGTAATATGGATGGCATTATAATAACATTTATAAAATATGAACAATAAGAATTAAATGAAAAAAAAAGAGCTATTTAATATATAAATAATACAAATATAAGGAATGACTATACAATAAATAAGGTGAAATATATAAATTTAAAAAAAAATAATAATAGTAAAAATAAATGAAAATTAAATAAAAAGTTAAAAATACTTCCTCTCCTACAATATCCTTCAATAATATTCCACTGATCCCCGTTGAACAAAACCACTACCTAGGACTACATCTGGACAAATGGCATACTTGGAATCCACATACAAGACTAAAACGACAAGGAACTGCCCGTCGTTACAGATTGCTCCAAAATTTACTTAACAAACGTTCTAAGCCCCCAATAAATTACAAAAAACTTTTTTATATGACAGTAATTAGACCCATTTGGACATACGGAGTTGAACTGTGGGGCTTCACTAAACCTTCCAAATCTTCTCGTATCTAATCCTTACAGTACAAAATCATTTTTAAAATCCTCAATGCTCCTTATTATGTTACAAACAAACATATCCATAAAGACCTTAATGTTCCATATGTTGCTGATTTGACCCAAACCAGATACCTTTCCTTTCATAGTAAGCTCCATACCCACTTGTCCACCAACTTGTCTCACACTCAATTCCCATTAATCCTCCGAGGAATGTGAAAAGAAGCCAAGAGACTTTCTGGAGTATAACTTTTATTGCACTACTACTAGTGAGTAGTTCTTACTTTCTAAACATTTCCTCAAATGTGCATCTTGTATATAATGTATACAGTTTTAAATATCAATAATAAATTGTTGAAATATATAAATATATATTCCATTTCTTATTCAATTAATATAATTAAATTTCCGTTAGTTTCAGAAATGCATGGCACAATAAAAATTATTTGTAAGCTGACACATTGTTAACAATTAATACTCGTACATCCAGTTTCTACGCCATTGGAAAATAACTACGCAAGCTGTCAGAAGGGTCTGTCACCATGATAAATTGAACGTGTTTGACAGCGCTGAACTATTTATCATCGAACTTTTTTTACCAAACAACTATAAATTTCAATGCTTTCATGAGATTACCTCATATAGTTCAAACGTACTACTTATTTCTGATATTTTTTAAACCAAATTACAAACCTGTCCCCAAAATATCCTTTCGAATTCATTGTAAACTGTTGGGGTTCATCTAAGTTCATGACTTTTAACTTTGTTTTTAAATCATCATCTTAGGGCACCTTATGGTCCTTGTAGAACCCTGGCCTCCTCAACAATTCTCTGCCATTCAAACCTTTCTTCGGCAACCATTCTCCATCCTCTCACACCCGGAGTCTGAAGATCGTCCTCTACATCTTCAAGCCAACGAAGTCGAGGCCTTCCTCTCCTTCTCATTCCACCCGGATGCCCCTCCAACATCATTTTAGGGAGCCTACTTGCCTCCATTCTTTGCAAATGCCCCAGCCATCTAATTCTGCCTCTTTTTATGTTGGCTACAATATCTGGAGCAGCATATAGAGTTCTGTTCCTCATTTGTTCTCATTCGCCAGATATTCAGTCCATACTTCGTTGGACCATATATTTTGCGAAGGATTTTTCTTTCCCACCTGTTTAATAATTTCTTCGTGTGATGTCAGGGTCCATGCCTCACTCCCGTACATAACAACTGGCTGAAGGATCGTTCGATATACCCTTATTTTGAGATTGCAGGATATGTTTCTACATTGAAATTTTTTTACTAAAGTCCAATAGCACCTGTTCCCTGCTATTATTCTTGATTTTATTTCTCCTTTGATACTATTGAACTCAGTGACAATAGCACCCAGATACTTAAACTTAGGCACTCTCTCAAAGGAATATCCAGCCCCCTCAATGTATCTATTTCACTTTCCTCTCTAGTTGTTACCATGTATTTGGTCTTTTCTTTATTTAGTGTGAGTCCTACATTTCTTGCTGCTTTTTCACACTCCTCGAAAGCTCCTAGGAGCGCATTAGAAGTTCTTCCTGTAATTAACTACATCGTCCGCAATTGCTAACTGTTGGGTTAGTCGCTGGTATATACATCCTCCTGGTCTAGTGTGGATCTGTCTCATAACTACTTCTAACATTAAATTGAATAATATTGGGGAAAGAGGGTCTCCCTGTTTAACACCTTTATGAATAACGTGTTTAAAAACACCTTGTTTTTAAATACCAGGCTCAAAGGACTGCAATGTATTATGGGTACTCGGAGTAATGTTTTGTTAATAATTTATAATAAGGCGGCCGGCACTCCTATGATATCGGGAGTAGGATTGTTAAGCCATAAAACCCTTCA
The DNA here is from genome assembly GCA_003667255.2 of Euschistus heros. Classification (NCBI taxonomy): domain Eukaryota; kingdom Metazoa; phylum Arthropoda; class Insecta; order Hemiptera; family Pentatomidae; genus Euschistus; species Euschistus heros. The sequence continues at coordinate 738,367 of RCWM02000473.1, read as the reverse complement.
GAGGAGATTTGGGTCAGACAAAGTCAGGTCAAACCTTCGGAAGGAGCGCCGCTGGTTACCTGGAATAAGTTTGTCTACAAAAGTTTATAGGAGACAAAGAACATCATGACAAAGAAATCAAAACTTTCATACAAAGAAATCTAAAAGAAAAGGGGAAGGGATACGTGGGGATATATTCACGGCCCTGAAAACGAGTAGGAGGGTTTTTGGTTGGGGAGTTTGATGGACGGAGGGTGGACGAAGAGATGAGAGACGGTTGGAAGTGAGATGGCCGAGAGGAGATGCTGGAGGTCCTCAGCGATGATCTCTTGGATGGCCAACCCAGAGAGATAGGAAGGAAGCCCTGATTATGACCGGACCCAATACGCCGACTGAAGACCCATACTTCATTTTGTTAAGTACCAAATTTTGTAATAGTCTTTAATAAGTTTATAATTTGTAGATTGTGTGCTGACCTTATAAGATAGTAATGTATTCTCATTCTATAGCTCCATCCATATATATATATATATATATATATATATATATATATATATATATATATATATATATGTGTGTATGTGTGTGTGTGTGTGTGTAATCGTTCTAGTAAGTTTAATATTCATGATAATCATTCTATTTCCTAAATGCCACTAAACTAACAATGAATTGGTTGGCACGTAGTGGAGCAGAATCCAATAAAGGTAATTAATAAAACATTAATAAATGGGGTTATATGCAGACAGTAACACAGCATTTCTACGTTTTTTTTTAAATTATTTCTATTTAAAAAATAAGATGTACCAGTCGATTAAAAACATCAACAAGTAATAATTTTTCCTTTTATAATTCATATCACTATATAAAAGAAGAAGCCATTTTTCTTTTGTGATCACTAACCACCGAAACTATTGAACCGATCTGTACCAAATGTTAACTAAATCATCTTCTTAGTTCAGGAAAGGGTGTGTGTTAGGGCACCGTTAGGGTAACAGAAAATTGCACCCTTAAACAGCTATATTTCCCTTGCGTACCAACTCTGGAACGCTGGTTCTTAAAGTCAAAGGTTAACTTGACCAATAATTAGTCAATATAAAAAAAATATTGAATGCCTTTTTTCTTTTTGAAACACTTATTTATTAATAGACATTTGTAATAAAATTAATCTAATTTCTCTCACAGTTTGTGTTTGTATAATTTAAACAAATATATATATATCTGTATTAGGAAGAAAGAAAACCAATAAAATAAACAGAGCTCTGATTTAGCAAAACAAAAAAAAAATTAACTGCTAATATGTACATATTTAAACTAATATTTATCTTTACAAAAAAAAAAAAAAAAAAAAAAATAGAACAACATTTGACTTATAAATACCCTGTGAAAAAAAAAAAAAATGTCCTCATTTTGGTTCTGTTGATTTACTGAATTTGATTTTTTCGTCTTGGCCGGCGGCACACGAACTGCTTGACGATGGTCGTGGTCCAGGAGTCCCAGACGAAACAAAAAAACGACCTGGGTTGAGATAAAAGAACAAAAAAGAAACAATATAGGAGCTATATGGCCTCCCAATTGTCTATAACCGAAAGGTTTAAGTATATCTTCCGGAATTCAATCGTAATAGTTACGATTAATGATAAAAAATGATAAATGTTCTGGCACAGGACACACCATTAACAAAAAAAAAACATCGTCCGTTTTACATGACGCTCACTGGCCAACAACCGGCCAACTACTCAGCCTTAATACTACATCTAATACATGATTATGATTATCACAACAAACCGCTGTTATAAACATTTAATATAAAATATAACAATATTTTGTTATTAACTTTTTTTTTAAATAAAGTATTTTTTCTAAAAATGTGAAATTGAGAGAGAAAGTTCTAGACTAATTAAATTTAAACAAATTATCAGGAATTGTTTTTAAACATAAAATGAACGGCTGAAACAGGTAAGTAATAATAAAATTTGCTGATTTTCAATTAAATAGCTATTAAAAATGCGGATAAATATGCGGATTTCAGTGATGTTTGAAAATTGCCCGATATGTTTTTGTTTTTAAAGCCTCTTTTTTATATGAATAGAGCTTGAAATTGATAAAAATATTTACTTATTTCAATTAAATTATTTTAAAAAATTTATAATTATGTGGTGCCACACGTGGATCAGAGTGAAGTTTGAAAACCGACCGGGATATGGTTAGTTAGCACCATTCCGCAATGGTAAAACTACTGAACTCATCTTTTAACAAATTTTAATTACATCATTTCCATAGTTCCAGGGAGGTTTAGCAAAAATAAAATTTACAATGGTAAAAATTGTACAATATTGAGAGGCAGAAATAATGTTTGAGACACTGTCATGTACCTTTATGGTTAGGAATTAAAGAGTCCAACCAGATCAAATGTAGGATGCCTAATTAGTAACCAGGTTAAAAATCACTGCTATGCGTGAAAAAAACAGTTAAAAATATTAAATGTATTAAATTGGAATTGGTGTTGAGATTTAGAACGTCTATATACATTCAGATCAATAATACACATTTATATTAATATGCATCATATAAATCATTTATCCATTTAATAGTATATTAAACCGAAATAAGTAAAATCCTTTTTGTACCTGCATCTTGGGAATACCACCAGTGGGAAATCCCCCCATCTTTTAACTGTTTTTTTTTTTTTTCAAAAATTTCCCAGGTCAGTTGTGGACTAGAATTGTTAGAATTTAGTTAGTCGGTACCATATCCACCAGTAACATTGTAAGTAGTTTCATACGCCTCTATATTCTGTAATTATATATTTTTTTATTATTCTACTATTATACTTGTATTGTAGCTAACTTTATGTTTTGAAATAACTTGTATAACTTATATAATTTTATTATAACCTGTTTTTTCACAGTAGGGCATGATTATGAGAACAATATAGTCCCGAAACGTCGCCAAAATAGTCGTTTTTATTTATTGACTGAACCTCAAGAACCTTACTAAATATATATATATATATATATATATATATATATATATATATATATATATATATATATATATATATATACAATGAGAGTTGGTTTCTCTTATTTAATGAAATAAAGACTCAATTTCGTTTCTCTCTACAACCAAGGTTTTATTTACATTAATTCCAAGTTGTTAGCTATTAATACAATACATTCACTCGCCTGTAAAAAAACAAACTACATTTAAAGCCCTTATTCTCTTCTTATTTGTATATTCATAATATATAATTAATAATAATCAGAAATAATATTAATGTAGTCTTGGAGGTTAATAACAATCTATTCTTATCATTCACAGCTGTTTATTGTCACTTCTAATAGGCATTATGGGTAAAGGTGGTCGTATTGCATCATGGGTAACTTAAGGGGTATGAAGTGGTTTTCTTTACACACACACACACACACACACACACACACACACACACACACACACACACACACACACACACACACACACATATATATATATATATATATATACATATATAGTAGTGTGTGTGATAGAGAGAAAAAGAAAAGATAGAGAGAGCCTAGTAATGCTGGCACCAAATAAGCAGAGGGAGCAAAGGGGGGGGGGTGGTGGGCACCACATGAGCAGAGGGAGCAAAGGGGGGGGGGGGGGCTGTGATATATATATCTCAGGGCAGTGGAGAACTTTTTTTTAGTTGTTGAGATTCTAGGCCACATATTGTACAATCATATGAAATATTTAGTAACTTCCTAATGTACTTTCTCCCTGTATTTTTGAGTGGAATGTTTCTAGGAACGTGACTTAATTCGGAAAGTAGGACAACAGTGGAATGGCTACTTCGTGAAAAAGGATGAATAACCGGATGAGGTTGCTGGAGAGCTGGAAGAGGATAGTCACACTTCCTCCACAACTCCTGGATATAAAAAGTCTATTAACTTGGCTGGATAGACAGATGTACTTCCCGGATCCTGGTCATTTACATGCCTAGGTTTAGTATTACAACATTGTTATGTTAGGAAATAGCTTTATTTTTATTTTTATGAAATAAGAAAATCTATAGTGATTATAGAAATACAACATTATGAAACAGTAAGATCCTGGTAAGAAATATATATTTTTTTGGTCTGCGATAGAAAAAATGTCTTGAATTATATTCAGTGAGCTATATAGTATTTTCAACCCAGATTACGGGGAACGTAGTGAAAAAATTCCATCACGTACAGTTTTGTCACAATCAGCAAGAGGCGCGGTAGCTCAGTGGGGTAAGGCACTTGAGTACCATGTTCCCGGGCCCGAGTTCGAGTTCCCTGAAGGCAGAAAAATTTATTTTCTGTTATTTCGGCCGTGGATCGAATTTGAGGCACACCCAGCCTCCTAAAAAGTGGGTACCCTTAATTGGGGGAAAACCTGGCGGTTGAGCGTGGTTTCTGGCCAAATCACCTCCTTTCACAACCGTTGGCTCAGAAACAGTACATCCTACCTAAGTACTGAACCCGAGACCCTTCATGGGTTGTAAGTGGTACAGGTTTTATTTTTTTTTTTTTTTTTTTTTTTTTTTTTTTTTTTTTTTTTTTTTTTTTTTTTTTTTTTTTTTTTTTTTTTTTTTTTTTTTTTTTTTGAAAAAAACAAAAAAAACACCAAGAAAAGTTTTTGCTATTTGGTGTTTTCTTACGTTAGGAGCATGATAAATTTCAATAATAATATTTATTTAATACCAAAATAATTATTGCTATTAGCTTTGAAATAGATTTTAAATTTAATGTGAACCTTTACCCTTCGTCGTAAACCTACGACTGCCAGTCCTACAGTATCCATTAATGATATTCCACTAATCCCTGTTGAACAGATCCACTAAATAGGACTCCACTTGGGCAAACGTTTAACTTGGAATCCACATACAAGACTAACTGACAGGAAACTGCTCGTCGTTTTCGACTTCTTCAACATTTACTAGACAAACGCTCAAACCTTCCGACTGACTACAAAAGACTCATTTATAAGGCAGTTATCAGACCTATTTGGACATATGGAGTTGAGCTTTGAGCTTTTGATTCTTCCCGTATCCAATCCTTACAATCTAAAATCCTTTGAAAAATCCTCAATGACCCTTACTTTGTTAAAAATAAACTTATCCATAAAGATCTTAATGTCCCATATGTTGCTGATTTAGCCCAAACCAGATACCTATCCTTCCATAGTAAGCTCCATATCCACTCCAATCCACAAGTCTCCCAACTTGCTTCGCACTCCATTCCTGATTATCCTCTGAGGCGTCTGAAAAGAAGATGGCCTAGACATCTTCTTGTGTAGATTTTTTATTGAAGTGCTACTAGTGAGTAGTTCTTCACAAGTTATTTACATGCATTTCATTCACTCTCAACACATTTACTTGACGTATATATTTTGTACAGTTGTAAATTTCAATAAATTTATATATATTAAAAAAATTAATGTAAACAAGTTATACGATTTTTTTTTTTTTTTTTTATGGGTATTTGTATATTACAGAGGCTGAACTAGAATCTACAGGCTTAGCTGGATCACTTTGAGATCAGTGTGATCATCTCTATCAATCCTCACTCCCCCTTCAATCGTACCCTTACTTTATTGTCATTCTTCAATTCACTTGCAAAGATAAAAGGAGTGTTTGTCGGGCCTTAGACAAGAACACTTATGAGAGATAACAACTTTGAGAATAAAATGGAAACAAATGAAGAATTGACATTGGCATCTTTAAAATTAGTTGTACCAGTTTCTTTGGAAACAAAAAGGACCCAAATGACAAGTCAATCGACACATATATACTTGACAACTTCAAAAAAACTTGTAACATGAGCATTCATTTTCTGATAAGTAATCATTTTCTGCACTCATACCTTCACTACTTTCAAGGAAACCTAGGGGCTGTAAGTGAAGAAAAGGGGGAAAGGTTCCATCAAGACATTAAGAAAATGGAAAGAAGGTACCAGAGAACATGGAACATCAACATACTGGAAGTTAAAAAAGGACGATCCTCAACATGTGCAAAGTAGGAAGAGGACTAACTGAAGCTTTCATGGAAAAAATCGTGCCACAATAAGGAATTTTAAATCTGAAATTATTCTAATTTTCAATATTCATTTTTGTAGATGTGAATTGTAATATTTTTTTTTGGGTTTAATAATATCTATTACTATACACAAATGACATTTTTCAAAGTTCCGACACTCTTACAGCAACGTAATACGCAAACGACACAGTTAAGTACTTTAGGTCATTAGTTTGTGCAGGTGGAATGCACAAAATCCCACAAATGATGATAATCAGTCCCGTATCTATTGTTAACGTTACACAAAAATAAAAACTTACAAATGTATTTCTACCAGACAGGGAAAAATAGATCGCGAATATTTTTATCTATGATGGGTTTTCTCACAGTTCTTCAAAAATCTAATTTAATATCGGAGGGATTAGAGTTCTGTTTGGATCAGCAGAATGTGGCTCTATAAGTTTAGTGTTGTGTATTCCCAATAGGTTCGTCTGCTAGGCTTTTGAATGTCAGCATTCTTTATATCACATCTAAATCAACTGTCGATTACATTTAAAAATAGTTGTCAACTAGTGATGGGTCGTTCTGAGTGAAACGGAACGTGGAACTGGTTCTTTGTGCTTTGAACCGGTTTGGAACGAAACCAATCGCCCAAGTTTTTCGTTCCACCTGGAACGAAAACCAATGCCAAGAGATCTCTTGTTTCGTTCCCTCGGTGTAGTAAGGTTTAAACTGCACTTCTGGTTTCTTTCCACCCAAGGTCGTTCTGACAGCTTTGTTGCGTTGATCCTTCCGCTGTTGATTTCCTCCCCCCTTTTCATCACTCTGCCACCCCGCGCATGGGCATCTTCAAAATAAACCGCTTCCTTTAAAACTTTCTACTCTACTGACAGAGCTCGGCTTCTTCTTTCGGATTCAGAGAAATGAAGCACACAAGGTTTTACTGCTTATGTTATGAAATAATAAATTTGTTAAAAAAACTGTGCACAAGAGTTGATTACTCCTTTTTTCTAGGGACTAATGTAATTAAAAAATTCTCGCTCAATTGTGGACTATACTTGAACTATCCACTGCTCTACATCATGTACACACACGACATTCCAATTAGATCTTACATTGTTACAGCGACATATGCAGGCGACACAGCAATTTTAACAAGAGATAAAAATCCGACTCATACTTCACTGACTCTACAGCATCACTTGTCAGAAATTACATGACTGGCTTAATAATTGGAAAGTACATATAAATTACGACAAATCGCAAACATATTACATTTACACTTCGACTTGAAACATGCCCACCAGTTTTTCTTGACAACACACCGATTCCTTAAACAGACACTGTACACTACCTTAGTCTTACGTTTGATCGAAGAATGACATGAGGCCCACATATAAAGAAAAAAAGTAAAACGCTTAACCAAAGACTAAGACTTTTATATTCACTCCTCTCCAAACGTTCAACTCTACAACTCTAACAAAAAAAAATTAACACTTACGCTTACTTACTGAAACCTATTTGACATAAACTTCTCAGATATACGGAACAGCTAAAAAGACACATATTAACAAACTCCAAATCCTCCAGGCAAAAACACTCAGGACAATTACAAAAGCCCCATGGTACGTAAGCTACGTAACTTTACATACTGACCTACGCATAGCCACAGTTAAAGAACAAATACAAACCTACTACAAACGATTCCACGAAAAACTACATGGACATCCTAATATACTAATAAACAACATGGCCACAACACATATTCCCGAAAACACACAGAGAAGACTAAAAATAAAAAGGAGCTGGATGAGAGACCTCCTTGACTAAAATAAAAAAAAAAAAAAAATAAAGACTGGAGGTGCCGCTGGGTTCTGCTCCCTCATCATACCTTTCAAGCCATTTAAATTCGTACAGCAAATTCACTGGTTGATTGTAAAATTCTAATTTCATTGACAGGTGTTGAATAAATATAAAAAGTAAAAAAAAATAAGTAATATAATATTCGAATGTACTAAAAAAAAAAATAGTATAAAAAAAAAAAAATAAAAAAAAAAAAAAAAAAAAATAGCTCCTAAAAGCCCTAGCGACAAATGTTAAAAACAAAAAAAAATTCCCCATTAAATTTCTAATAAGAAAACTGTCCGCAAATTTTTGATCCGAGCGAACCCCAACAAAGCTAGAGCCGTGTCAAACTACGTGTAACGCCATCGCGTTCCTCATAAGCGTCCCTATCACTTCTGAACAATTAGCCCATGAGTAAAACATGACCCGTGTTAAAAAAAAAAAAAATTGTCAATAAGTTTTAAAAAAACATTGTCCCTATCAGTAATAAAAAAAAGTAGTTAATGCTACTACAACCCATAAAGAGAAATTAAGTTAGGCTTTACCTGTTAAAGCACGAGGTTGGCGCTAATGATAACAGAACACTATTCGCCATGTTCAATAAGAACCGTGCAATTTCATTGGACGATGGCTTTAGGATTGTCCTCAATGCGGCCCCCTGATTGGACAGTTAGTTGCCATAGCCCAACAATGGTTCGCTGATTCTATGCTGCGCTTAATAGAATCCCGGATCGGATTAATTGTTTAATGGGGGCAGGATCGAAAAGGGAACACAGTGACTAGTCAGCCATTTTGTTGTTTATTTGTCTAGTTTTAATTATTACGGGGATGTGTTTATCCTTGATTACATATGTTTTTGAAATTTTTGGTATCGATAATTGCTGATTGAAAATCAGTTGATGGGTTCTGCAGATAAAGAATTAAGGGGTCGTAGGATAAACTCGAACGTATGATTCTTCACAAAAGCAATTTTAATAAATATTTAATGTGTTACAAACAATGGACTTACTATACATACATAGACATTATTTAAAAAAAGAAAATATATATATATTCAAACATCGAGGCAGACATCAGGAAATGCAGACTGAAATTCTATGGACACATATGCAGACCACCCAAACACAGACTGACCGATCAGATCCTGAAGGCAACAATAAACCTTAAAACAATGGGATGGAGCACACAAGTGAAGAAAGACCTAAAACGTGTAAAAACAAACCCAGAAGAAGCTCTAGACAGAAATGCATACGGAAGAAAGTTGAATGCGTGGGAGGTACGGCTGGAAAACGGAGTCGAGAGGACTGGAAGAACTTGGACGGAGGATAGTAGAAGAGAACATGGGGAGAAAATGAAGATCATTTGGGAGCGTCGTAAGGAGAGGAACCACAAGAGCTTCACGTGATCTATCTTAGGTCCAGATCGTGCCTAATAATTATAATTATATATGTATATATATATTCATAGTAAAAAAATGTAGCTACAGTGAACATATTGGCCATGAAAAAAGGCACGTTTGAAAATCCTACTTTTCCTCAAGTTGTAATGTAATCATTGATTATTTATTTATTGAAATTTACAACTGTATTTACAATATAAACATACAATACATCAAGTAAATATGATGATAACGATAAAAATGACACGTCATTTTTGTTGTTATAGCAACTACCCATTGGTAGCACTTCTACAGGTTCTATATAATGAGGTACTATATTAGAAGGTCTCAAGGCCATCTTCTTTTCAGGCGCCTCGGAGGGTTATCTGAAATGGATTGAAAAGCAAGTTGTGACACTAATGGATTTGAATGGTTGTGGAGTTTGCCATGAAAGGATAGATATCTGGTTTGAGCTAACAATAAGTCAGAAACGTAAGGTATATTAAGATCTTTGTGGATAAGTTTGTTTGTGACGAAGTAAGGAGCATTTTGGATTTTTCTAAGGATTTTGGATTGCAAGAAATGGATACGAGATGAATTGTATTCATTGATTATATATATATTTTTTCATTTGTTCTTGTAAGATAAAATTTCTAACTAATTCAGTCTATTGTAAAAACATTTCATTGAAGATAATAATACTATTTACAGTTTATTTAGTTCTTTCTTGAATTATTGTTAATAAGTTTGTTTAACCCCACATTATTCTGTATTGTACTAGTATCGTTGACCTCAAAAATTTAATTATACCACCTCTGGGTCATTCCATGTCAAATCAACCAATGGTTTGGACCTTGACCTCTCCGATTTCTATGATTTTCGGTATACCAGCTGTATTTACCAAGACAAGTAAAAATGGAAAATATTACATTTTTCTGATTTTTGGTTTTTGAGTTATAAGCTTTTAAAAATTCAAAAAAACTACTGTTTTCGGTCCTCACTCAGTATATTCAAAATTACGCTATTAAAAAACTATTGCTCCAAGACAGCTCTAATTTGCGGCATTCTATTCTATTTAAAATTCCCTTTAATATGATATATCACTTGGTATGTTTTCGGTTCATTTTGAATTTTTTTGAAAACGGACCAAAAAACTATATGTATAAAAAAAACTATATAAAAAAATATATGTGATTTAGCCTATTACTAACTACATGTGGACAAAATTTTAGGATGGGACGGAAATGGTTTCTTGATAAAAAAAAAATATTTTGTCTTTTTTTTAATGGGCATTTAGTCCAGTCAATGAAGTATTATAGAATGAGTTTTCTGTAATCCAAGGTTTTTCTTTGGAAACTTGTTCAGGGAAGTTAGAAAGTAAACATACTATAAGTCCAGGAGTTTTCGGGCCTGGGAACAAGAAGGGAGGTGGCGCGGAAGGTCTCTTTTTTTGGTTTTGGGCTCATATCTCGAGAACGGTGCATCGTATGCAAAACATGACTATTTACTAACTTAATGTTAACTAAATTTTCTACAACCTTTACTATATATACATTTTTCATATTTTGTACCGTTTCCGAGATATACAATGTATGTAATTTTGAATATACTTAATGAGAACCGAAAACAGCATTTTTTTTTAATTTTTAAAAGCTTATAACTAAAAAACCAAGAGTAAACAATAAGCAATATATTTTAGTTGAAAAATATTGCTATACGTGTAGGACCCAACATTTTCAAACGTGGGCTAGGTTCTGACTAATGGTGAGCAATATGGCGGAAAGAGAACAGCTGTTTCAATTTATAAGAAACATATGATCACGATCACTACAGCAGTGAAAATAAAAAATGCAATCGTGATAATTCCTTCTAAAATAATCTTCTTAAATCTTATATAATAAGAATATATATCATACTTGATGAAGATAGTGAGGGATCCAGTCAATATTATAGACTACTCATCCAAGTTTAAAAAATAACTCAATTACTCCCAGACTTGGAAAAACAATAGATCAGTAACATCTAATAATAATAGCTTTCTGATGAGGAAAACTGCCGTCAAATTTCCAATCCTACCAACTGGGATGGTGGGTTGGGATGGTTGGAAAGGTTTTGATGGAATTTGGAGAATTTAAGGGGTATCAGGTCAAGAACAAAAGGTATATTAAGATCATTATGTAGGGTTTTGTTGGAGACATAATACGGAGCATTCACAATAGTACGAAGGACTTTAGATTGGAAGGATTGCTTTTCTGTCCCCCATAGTTCCAGTCCATAGGTCCAAATAGGTTTAATGATGGTTTTGTATATGAGGAGTTTGTTTTCAACGGAGAGCTGGGATGTCCTATTTAGTAGTCTGTACAATTGGCTGAAGCGTCTGTTAAGTTCTTGCCTTTTAAGTCTAGTGTGAGGGTTTCCAAGTAAGTCTTTTGTCTAAGTAGAAGCCAAGATACCGTACTGTGTCAGCTATAGGTAGCGGAATATTGCTGATATAAACAGGAGAGCAGGGTGTGCGGCGGAGGGTAAAAGTTATGTGGGTACATTTCGATTCATTAACTTTGATCCTCCAGCTGTTACACCAGTCTTCAATGAGTGATAAGTGGGTTTGGAGATTACAGGAAGCTATTAACAAACCAATATAGATCCGTAAGAGCATGACCAATCGGTAAATATTATATGACAAAAATTTTTTTTTTTATTATTCGCACATAAAGTGGTGATTGTATTCTTTCGGGGTTTTCACCAACCGATATTTTATAAGTTTAGCGTTTTCCTGAGTATTGCTGTTGAGTCCAAAAGTACTGCTTTTTGTGCGTCTTCTAATTTTCCATGTAATATTCTTTCTTCGTTAAAAGAATTTATTGTAGTTTTTGGAATCAGTCCATTGCAAGATATTACCACCGCCAAAATTTTGACTTTATCCAACCTGTATATAGTCTTCAGCTCCGCAGCCAGATCCTGTTACCTGGAAATCGTTGTCATTATTGTCTTATAGACATTGTCATCAACAGGTATAGCTACTTCAAATATCTTGCCGGTTCCCTTGTTCATATCCAGCAACAAGATGTCTGGCTTATTGTGAGCGACTGGATTATTATTATTATTATTGTCTCTCCTATACTCGGTTTTTTCCGGAAAAATAGCACCTACCCGGATCAAAGTCAAGGGTTAGGCACGGAATTTATTTATTTTTTGATGTTTAAAAATTTTCTGATGATACTGGCTGTTCCCAGAAGGACTGCCTTCTGCGAATCTTGTAGAATTTTATTCGTGAGATCCAGTTCTTTGATTGAGTTGACTGTGATCTCCGGGATCAAGCCATTACTAGAAATGATCAATGGAAACACCCTCACATTTTCAAGACGGTACAGGTGTTTCAGCTCTTCGCCAAGATCCAAATATTTCCTCATTTTCTCAGCAGCCGTGCGATGAACATTATCATCCGTTGGCACTCCTATTTCTATTATAGCTGCTGATTTATTATCTTTGTTAACAAGTAAAATATCGGGTCTGTTGTGAGGGATAGTGTGATCTGTCAAAATAGCTTGGTCCCAGTATGGTTTTATATGCTTTGTTTCAATTATAGGCTTTGGGTTATACCTGTAATAAGGTACTTCCGCTTTTTTCCAAAATCCCGTATTTATTGGCCACAGCTTGGTGAACTATTTTGGCAAAGCAGTTATGCCTCAGCAAATATTCTTTACCTGCCAGAGCCTGACAGCCAGAGGATATATGCTGGATCGATTCCGCTGCAGCTTTGCACAACCGGCATAGTTCATTAATTTGTTCGCCACATATTCGACGTCTATAAACGTTTGTAGCAATCACCTGGTCCTGGATCGCTAATAGGAATCCTTCAGTCTCTGGAAATAGGGTTATTATTATTATTATTATTATTATTATTATTAAACTTTTGATAAGATAGCTGCTGATGAATTTTTGATCCAAGCAGCACCAACAGAGCTAAAGCGTGTTAAAATGTTACATTTTTGAGGGTAAAAAAAAAAAGTTACATATTTCAAGGTGAAAGAAACGTTAAAACGTATAGCTCCTAGCTCCTTAGCGGTAGGTTCTAGCGACAAAGGGTGTATATAAAAAATATTTTCTCAATTTAATTTTTGTCAATTTTTTTATTATATCAACATCAACAGAGCTAGAGCATGTCAAAATTTTAAATTTTTGACAGCGAAAAAAAAAACGTTACACCAAAAAAATATAAACAGCCAACCAAAAGATATATACATGTAAAAAAAAAAAATTATGTAATTAGAGTCAACGATTTAACCTGCCTAGGTCTTCTACACGGCTAAAAATAACAAAATAATAATAAATGTAACTGGATATCATTTGGTCACGTTTAATTTTTTGTTATTTTTAGCTCTGAAGAAAAACTGCAAGGCATGTCGAATCTTCGTCCCTCCTTATATGAGGTGCCTAATTGCAAAACGTAGCAAATCCACCGAAGATCGAAATTGAGTTTTATATACCATTCGATCCAGCTCCTTCCCACGCAAAAGGCTGACTAGGTTTTAGGTTTAAAAACTAAGGAAAAAACTGTTCAAATTTACAATTAAAAATCACGTACTGTTGCAAAAGGGAGTAAAGCCATGCCCATCACAGTACCAAAAGGGAGTACCTCACAATATGGCTGACATATTATGCATATTATTTGTCATATTTAGGAGGCATAAACGAAGTGGAAGAAACACAATTAGCTGTTTAGAAAAGTTACCTGTTATTGTGATCCTAATTACTATTGACAAGTCCATTTTTTAAATTATATTTCATTTTTTTGTTTGTTAAACTAAAATAATAAATGTTTTTTTTAAACATTATAAAAAAAGGTTTTTTAGATAGATATTTGTTTTGAATTTTAAAGTTACCTACTAAAAAACAGAGTCAATAATATTTTGATACTTCTAAGTAGTTAATACTTTCTTGTTTTTATTTTGTTCCTCAATACTCTAAAAAATAATCGCATTTATGTATACAAATTTTTTTTAATGATAAATTATTTTTAACCATTTTCAAAGAAGTTTTACTAAAAGTCTGTCTTGAAGTAAGATGAAGAAAAATAATAATTTGTTTAGGAAAATGTGTATTGTGATCACATAGACTAGTCCATGTATGTACACATATCATTTATTACTTTACTATCCGTTTAATATTGTTCACCAAGCTAATAAGTAACATTTTTGAACGTAAAATCATTTTTTAATCTATCATTTCAATTCTATTAGTCAACTCCGCACATGTATTTATTTTAATATCAAAAAGGTTAAGTCTCAAACTGTTGCAAAACGGTATAGAATAAAAACCAATTTTTAAAAAAACTGGTCAACAGGGGCCCTTATTACGCTTGCCCATCTAAAACCATCTATTTTTGTGCTAATTATACAAGAAAAATTACATTCATATCAATTAGGCATCATATTGCTATTGTTTTTGGCTTCTGGTGAAAAATTTAGTAATTTGGTTTTGCTACGATTTGCAACTGGACGCCTCATATAAACTTTTGTTTTTTCTAAACTTGGAAGTGTAATTTATGAACCTTAGTGCATCCCTCACCATCTTCTTGGACCTTAATATCTTGTACACCTCGGCATTTATTAAGAACAGGATACAAGACTATTGTATTGTTGAATGAAATATATTACGTAAATTTTATTTATTTATTTATTTACATTTTGGTGCCATGTACCACCACATTTGGTTAGAGGCACCATACTCAGGTTCAGAACTATAATTCCTTGTACAGGTTTGTTTCTTTTAAGAATTGAATAATGTGTTTGTGGAGATACGAGTTGTTTTCTAGTAATGTTGCAATGTCTTGATTCGTCAGACCGTTATCTTCTCTTTGCTTTTTGTATTTTTGGCATTCACTAAGAATGTGTTCTATAGTCAGGTTTACCTGACAATCGTTGCATTTTGGGGATTGTTTGTCTTCCAATAAGTAACTGTGGGTTAATTTTGAGTTTCCAATTCTTAGTCTTGTAAATATAACTTATTCTTTTCTTGGTACTGGTTCTTCTTTCCATGGTCCTGGAATTGGTCTAATTTTTCTAAGTTTGTTGTTGCTGTCGTTTCCAAGCCATCTTTCATGCCAAACTATATTGATCTGACGTTTTAAGAATAATTTTAGATCTGCTATAGGTATAGGGATTAAGGGTAATGGAAAGAGGGAACACGCTTCTTTGGCTGCTAAATCCGCTTGTTCATTACCTTCTATTCCTGAATGTCCCGGAATCCACATAAAGTTAATAATTACGTAAATACTTAATATATACTGTTTATTTATGTTTCTTTTATATTACGTATTAATGAAGATTTTCCTCATTTATAACATGCACTTTTCTTTCTTTTAATATCTGTTTAATGTTCTCATAATGTCTGAAAATGATCTTTAAGCTAACATATTAGTATTGGCGTGGTTTAGAAAATCTCTTTATGGTCTCATTGATTTTCACAAGAAGTCTGTATTATTTTTAGTGTATCAATAAATTAAAACCTAACCACCAGTTTATATCTACTGATTTCAAACTCGCTACTTCCGTTAGTACTCCTAAGATGCACTTTTAGTACTGAATGCAATTTTAATCTTTCTAAAAATACTTGGGATCGTTCGTGACTTCTCGACATTCTGTTATACAGAATAAGTACTCTTTTAGTTAGGAATTAAAGGTCAGAGCGGAGGAAATGTCAGTAATAAACAAAGCAATTTAGCGGGAATGAAACATTTGCCCTTTCATACGGTAAAATAGAAGCCAGGAAATCTACTTTAGCTCCACAAAGATTAATACAAACAGAATAAAAATAGAAAATATAACGCAAAAAATTTACTCTAGCAAAGTAAATTAATTATTAAAATGCAAAAGGATTTTTTTTTTTAATGAAGTAAAAGAAACTTACTAATTTGAAAAAAAAATTTCTTTTTAAAAGTTATACTTCGTCTTAAATGTAAGACTTCCTGCCCAACAGTATCCTTAAATAACATTCCATGATCACTGTTGAACAGATCCGCTACCTAGGACTCCAACTGGACAAAACGTCTGAATCCTAGGATGCCTATCCTTTCATAGTAAGCTCCGTAATCACTCAAATCCTTTAGTTTCTCAACTTACTTCCCACTCCATTCCTGATAATCCTCCGAGGAGTCTGAAACGAAGATGGCCTTGAGACCTTCTAGTGTAGAATTTTTAATAAAGAGCCACCCTCATGTTTTCTTATCTTATCGCGCTGATGGGGAGAACAAATGTTGTACAGATAAACATCGCTCGATTTCTTGTATTATGTTAAATAACATATCGTATCCCCTCAGTCCGTACCAAGCCTAATAGAGAGATATACTTGTAGAACAAAAGATGATTTGTTATTGAAATATTATATTAATAGGAAATGTCGATAAACAGACAAATATTGTCTGATTATCAATGGCTTAAAATCCGCACTTTGTGAACTCTGTTTAATTAAAGTGCTTACTCAATATCTAGTAATAATTGTGAAACGATTTATGAAATGGAGGATGTAAGATAATAATAATAATAATAATAATAATGATAAGTAATAGTCTCCTTAAGATTGAAATCCGGAAAAGTTTATTATATAAAGAGAAAGGAAGCGACAAGAGAAGAAATGGCCGAGGCTGGGCACAAAAGGGCAAAAGACTTTATGGGACCTCAACTTAATGAGAATTTATCGATTCTTGTCTTCTCCTATTGTCGAGTACTCGTTTATTAACGCTCATCTTAAGAGTCGACAATCGATTCGGAACTAAGATCGATGTAATCAAGAGATCGGAAGATGGCGCTCAATTAGAGTCGACTAACAATAGCCGGCACACAATTCAACCTTTGAATGCTATCAGTAGACGAGTGCGTCATCACAACTGCGTCACGGGATGGAGGCTTGGCTTAGGTCACGGTTTGAACAATAGCACCGGGATTGGGGGAGAGGTAGGGAGTAGGGCTTTTTACGATTTCCCTTCATTATAAAGCAAGCACGCCGAAAAGTATTTTAAGCCAGCGACCACCGCCGCGGCATGGACCGCCCTCACAACTAAAGATCTCATCATTTTAATCAATAATTAAAGTTTTATTTGTTCATGAATAAAAATCTTGCAATGAAGTATTCAATCGGCCATTGTTTCTTCGATCGTATTTTTACGCATATCAGTTTTAATTAAATGTTTAAAATTGCACTGATCGCGTGTTTTGAAGATTTCTAAAAGCATAGTTGGACATTTTTAAAATTTTAATGTTGAGTTGGCACTCTATATGCACAGAGACTATTAAGTATAATAAATAGAGACTCTTATGTATAATGGACTGCATTATCAGTGCTTAAAACTGAAGGCCCATGAATGAGATGTTTACAAATAATATTTAAAAAATTATAGTTTGAAAAAACTGGAAAAACACGCTTTTCTAGCAAGCCTAACTAAAAAGCTAAGTGTTGTTACAAGAAAAAAAATATTGGGAGTTAAATTAAATTTTGAAGAGAATTCAGTGCCCGACTGAGAGAGGAAAAGAAAAGAAAAATGTTTTTTTTATATATTGGAGAAAATAATTATTAAGAGAGGCTAAGGGTCTCAAGTAATAAAAGGGGTAGTAAAAAAAACGAAGAATAGATGTAAATAAAAAAAAAAAAAAAAAAAAAATGTAAATAGAAGAAAAAAAAATTGTATTTTTTTTTTGTTATTGTTGTTAATTAATAATTTTATTAATTAATTTTATAAGTTAATTAATGGGGGAGGCCGCTCGGTACTGATTAAGTGATAGTGCAGTGGACAGTGGACTTGGTGCTCGGCGGTCGTGTCTGGACAGAGAGAGTTGGGTCGTTGAGCCGAGTGTGTGGTGTGTGATGTTTTTTCTCTAAAATCTTTTACGGCTAGCCGGATAATATTGACAGCGGATTCATCGCTTCGTCCGCTACGTCCCTGGAAGAGACTGGTGGAAGAAACCTGCCAAGGGAAAATCGTTCGCTGGATTGAGAAGAGGAGAAATCACAAAGAAAAACAGACGATCGACTCACGACACGGCCTGACAACTTGGTGTTCATCATTTCCAAGTAACATTTTAAATTTTTTTTTGGTTGGTGTGGAGCGGAGTGACGGAGGGGTACCCGGATTACGGTTTTTTTTTTTTGTTTATAACCAAATTATAAAGATTAAGTTAATTAGAATTTAAGTTTTGTTTAGAAAAATTTTAAGATTAAGTTAATTAGAATTTCAGTTTTGTTTAGAAAAATTTTAAGATTAAGTTAATTAGAATTTAAGTTTTGTTTAGGAAAAGGAATTCCAGGGTTTTTTTATTATTGGGTAGTAAGATTACAATTAAAGATAATCGAGACAAAAGTGTATTGTTTATAAGGTGGGAAGAACCGCCGTTGTATCTAAAGAAAGTTCTGATTTTTTTTTTTATAAATTTTATTTAACCAGTATTACTGTTGTGAGCAATGATTTTTTTTTTCTTCTCCTGTGCCTGGTTTTTTTTTAATACTCTAAAGTAGTGAGAGTCTAAATGAATTCAATTTCCCGTAAGCTTTGTTAATTCATCTGCTAATTATTAACTAATTACCTATTAGTTAGATTGTTATTTTTTCATATGGATTAAAGAATTGTTAAATTTATGATCTCATAAGTTATTGAGTTACTAGGATTCTCATATTATAATTTTATGAACACTTTTGGTTGTCATTTGCCAATTATTAATTAATGAATGAAATTAATTAATTAATGATTTTTTTTTTTTTATAGAAACTGTTTAACGACATTGGTACTGTTATAGAAGAAATGTTGATGAATTATTTAAATTAAGATCTATTATCACTGGTTAAAACAATGTTAACATATACTATTTATTAAGTCGCTACTTGTGACATTTTCTTTTTGGGAAAAAATATAGAACGAAACCTGGCTCCTCTCTGGTAAGTACTTGAGAGTTAGGAAGCAGTGTGATTACAATAAAGAGCGCTGGTAGCCGAGAAAGCTAAGGCGTTGGGTTGGAGCACAGAAGGTTTGTGTTCGAAACCCTTGACAAGACGAAAATTTTTTTTTTTTTTTTTTTTTCTTCTCTCTCAATTATTTTATTTCATTTATTTATTTTTATCTGCATGCACTAGGGTATTTATTTTTATTTTGGTGCACTGAATAGTATTTATCCTGTGAATTATTTATCTAATAATATTTATAATATATTTTTTTTCTTCTTGCACAAAAGTTTTCTTTTACAGTTCGGGGAAATTCAATTTCGAGACTTTATATTAGTAAAGTGTCAAATCTATTTCTTTTTTTTTGAGTTTCACTGTTTCCTCTTTTTTTTTAAAAAAAAAACAGTGTGGCGTCCGATTGTAGTTGGTTTGTTTTTGTTTTGCGATTTTCCTTTTTTTTTTTTTTTTTTGTGTGAGTTTTGTTCTTGTTTTATTTACTTTATTTTTTTTATTTATTTTTTTTTTTTTGAATCCTGGCGTCGCGACTGAGCTTGAGGTAATTAAATTGGTACATCGACGGCAAGGCTTAATCTTTTTAGATTTTCTGTATTTTTCTTTTTCTTGTTGGTTTGGTCTTGCAACGGATAGTCGGTGACAAATTATTGGCGCCCGAACAGGGACTCGAGTTTGGGACTGTTTAGAGGCAAGACTTCCCTTGTGCTCAAAATATCTTTATTTATTTATTTTTTTTTTGGTTAGAGTATCAGCTAGGGAAAAGTGAATTTCGTTTAGCAGGATTTATAGTTGCATATATATTTTTTTTCTTGAGTAGTTTTCCTTGAAGGGTAAAATAACCAAAATGGACGTGGATAGACTAATAAAAGATGAGCTACAGTACGAACTCAGCGTACGAGGCGTGGTTGATATCGAAAGAGTAGAAGATATGCGTAAACAACTGCGCACCTTGTTGAAATTAGAGCGGAATGGCAAGACACCATTACCGATTCGAAGCTGCTTGGACCCAGCCAGTGATATTAAGATATGCGGTGAAAAATTAACGGCTATAGAAGAAAAAATGGAGTCAGCAAGTGCACAAGCTGACTTTAAAAAATTAGATACGCGGTTGCAGCACGTTTTTAATCGACTTAGGAGAATTCACACGTCAGATAAGGAGCTTGGTCAAAAGATTTTGGAGTTGAATAAAGCTTGTTTAGTTGCTTTTTCTGAACTAGAGTCCAAAATTACGGATGATGACAGTGGTAGCCTGGCAGGCCGATCTCTCGACAGGAAAGAATCTACCACACCTCAATTGAGTCCATCTGAAATTCAACCCCCTAAAGAGTCCCAAACAGTCGTAACTACTCTTATAAAGAGATCACAAGTACCAACCAAGGATTGGGGCATCAAGTTTTCGGGTGATGGAATGGGCTTAAGTGTCAACGCTTTTCTTGAGAGAGTTGATGAAATCCGAGGGGCACGCAATGTTACAGAGGCCGAATTGTTTAGCACAGCATACGATTTATTTACTGGAACCGCACTTGTCTGGTATAGAGGAATGAGAAAACGAGTTAATTCCTGGTTAGAGCTAGTGCATGAATTGAAAAATGAATTCGAACCTCAAGACTACGAAGATCGGTTGATGGACGAAATAAAAGGACGAACGCAAGGGCCAACGGAAACCATTGGAATATTTGTTGCGATCATGAGGAATTATTTCAATAGACTACCGGAACAACCATCTGAACCGCAAATGCTCAAGTTGATCATTAAAAATTTACATCCTTTCTACTTGGACCGGTTAGCCTTGCATGAAATTAATACAACGGAGGAACTTATTCGACTTGGCCGGAGATTAGAGAATGCTAAATGGAAGATAGAGGTACATAGACCACCTCCTAATAATCGGGGTTTATTGGAGCCAGATTTAGCCTACCACCCCCCACCCCGTCGACCAACTACTTCAACTCAAATAAATGCTGTTGGAAGTTCAGGAAATGCACCAATACGGCAATTCCGATGTTGGAATTGTAATAAACCAGGCCATTCGTTTGTCAAATGCGCCGAGAAAAGGCAACTATTCTGTACAGGTTGTGGTCACAAAGGAGTGGCAAGAAATCAGTGCACTCGCTGTTCCAAGAGGTCGGGAAACCGGTCGGAACCCCAGGTCTAATCAAGAATGGGCCTGGGGGTGCACCGTATACCTCACCGTTAGAGTGGAAGGAATGGCTTATGGTGGTGAGAGAAGTTATGGTAGGCCGACCTTTGAAACGATTATCGGCCGTCATCAAGCAACACGACAACCGCCCATATGTAAGAATAAAAATTTGGGGGGTGCCGATTATTGGATTACTGGACTCAGGAGCCTCCATTTCTGCGATGGATACGACTTGCTGGCAGAGATTTTCGTCTTTGGGTTTAGTTTCAAAGGTTGAGCCTAGAATAGCAGTATCAGCAGCCAATGGTACTAACCTGGACGTCATTGGTTCAGTAGAACTTCCTGTGGAGCTGCATGGCAAGGTATGTGTGATCAGATTCGTAATTGTCCACTCGCTATCAACTCCGATGATATTAGGAATGGATTTTTGGAGCAAAATGCAGCTGGTGCCGAGCCTAGACGATGACGTGATCTCCAAGAAGGAAGATGTCGCTTCGATACTAGAGTTTTCCATTTCCTCGATGCTTGTCAGTAAAAGCAATTTATCTCCAACCGAACAAACCCAATTGGATTGTATCGTGGACAAATGGTATAGCTCGCGGCCAAGAACTTTGGGTTGTACTAGTCAAGTGGAGCATGTTGTAGACACAGGAGATAGCAAACCCATCAAGCAACGGTACTATCCCGTTTCCCCATACATCCAGAAGATTTTGAATGAGGAATTGGACCTGATGTTACGTGAAGGAATAGTGGAACCGTCCAAGAGTGCTTGGGCTTCCCCTGTCGTGCTAGTAACTAAACCGGATGGAAGCAAACGGTTTTGCGTGGATTATCGGCAGGTGAATGGTGTGACGAAGAGAGACGCGTATCCGCTCCCGTACGTCTCGAGCATATTGGATCGTCTTCGGGACGCGAAGTTTTTATCCTCGTTGGATATTAAGAGTGCGTATTGGCAAGTTCCCGTTGAACAGAAAAGTCGCGAGAAGACAGCCTTCACAGTTCCGGGGAGAGGACTGTTTCAATTCAGGAGAATGCCGTTTGGACTTCACAATTCCCCAGCCACCTGGCAAAGGCTCATAGACAATGTGTTAGGTGGAGACCTCGAACCTCATGTCTTTGTATACCTTGATGACATTGTTATTGTCTCTTCTAAGTTTGAGAAACATCTGGAGGTACTGGACGAAGTACTGAAACGCCTTACCGAGGCGAATTTGACCTTAAATTGGGGAAAAGTGCAGATTTTGCCGCTCTGAGCTTAAATTCTTGGGATATGTAGTCAATGAGCGAGGGCTGCAAGTGGATCCAGAAAAGATTGAGGCCATTTTAAGTTATCCACCTCCTAACTCCGTCAAGAGGGTAAGACAGTTCATTGGGTTGGCCTCATGGTATCGACGTTTTGTGGAAAATTTCTCCACTCTTATTTCTCCACTGACTGCTTTACTTAAGAAAGGGTCGAAATTTCATTGGGGATCGGAACAGCAGCGCGCGTTCGAGTGTTTGAAGGAAAAGCTTGTCAGTGCCCCTATTTTAAGCTGTCCGGACTTTGAGAGACCTTTTTTTTCTACAAACCGATGCCTCAAACACTGGCTTGGGAGCCATATTGTTCCAGCGTAGCGACCAAGGAGACCAGGTTGTTGCATATGCCAGTCGCAGCTTAACTCCGGCGGAGCGCAAGTTTAGTACCACGGAGCATGAATGTTTGGCGGTGTTGTGGGCAGTCGACAAGTTTAGACCCTATTTAGAAGGCACTCCATTTACAGTAATAACTGATCATCAAGCCCTCAAATGGCTTCACCGATTGAAGGATCCACATGGACGACTAGCCCGCTGGGCAATTAAATTACAGCAGTACCCTTTCACAGTACTTCATCGACCAGGGAAATTGAATGTAACGGCCGATGCACTGTCAAGAGCTCACGAGGAGGTCATCGGAACAATTGACGTGGGAATAGATGAGCTGGACCCTTGGTACCTGAGAATGATGGAAAAAATCAAGAAGGATCCCCTACATTTTCCGCGGTGGCGCATTGAAGGCACGAAAATTTTTAAACGTCTTCCTGATAAGAGGAAATTTCTCGGAGAAGAAGATCCTTGGAAGTTGGTAATCCCCAAGAGTCGACGGAAAGACCTTTTGTTTGATGCCCACGACAATCCCCTTTCTGGTCACCTAGGGGCTTTTAAAACATTGCAGCGCCTGAGAGTGAAATATTATTGGCCTGGAATGTCGTCAGATACGGCCAGATACGTGGCGAGGTGTGAAACCTGCCTTGCACAAAAACCTCTACAGCGGGCTCCAGCAGGATTGATGGGAGATCAGAGGATCGTGACACAACCGTGGCAAATGGTATCTGGTGATATCATGGGCCCACTACCGACATCTTCAAATCAACACCGATTTATCGTAGCCTTCACTGACTGTTTCACGAAGTACAGTGTTATAGTCCCCGTACGGAATGCTACTGCGAAGTCCATCTGCGCCATATTTGAACGAGATGTAATCTTGAGGTTTGGATGCCCACAGATCCTTATATGTGACAATGGGCCACAATTTAAAAGTCGGGAATTCCAAGCGAAGGCAGAAGAATATAAATAAAATTATGGTTTACCCCTCACTACCACCCACAGGCAAACCCAATGGAGAGGCCTAATCGGGTGATCAAAACATTATTATCGTCCTACCTAAAAGGAAACCAGAGGCACTGGGATCGAGAACTCAGTAAATTATCTTTCGCCCTAAACACGGCGGTACACGAGGTCACAGGGTATTCCCCTGCTTATCTAAACTTTGGGAGAGAGCTTCCCCGCTCAGGTTTGGATTATACTGATCTGGAAGAAGGGACTGGCGTGCCAACGTTTGGGCCGAGACAACACCGTGCTAATAAATTCGACAACTTACCTATTTTGTATCAGGAGGTACAAGACAAACTAACACGGGCCTATGAGAGAAGCAAAATAGCTTACGACCTGCGAAGAAGACCTCAGGAGTTCAACGTTGGAGATGTAGTTTGGCGGAAAAATCGACCACTTTCGGATGCAGCCAAACATTTTTCATCAAAGCTAGCCCCATCGTTCAGTAAATGCAGGGTGTCTAAAAGACTGGGAAATTTAATCTACCAATTGGAATCAATGGAGGGCGAAAACTTGGGGAGATGGCATGTCAAGGACTTAAAAGCACACCCAGAAGGAGACAACATTCAACGTTGATGAGGGTTCTGTAGATAGATAGTCTATTATTAGTAAATAAGTAGTGTTGCACAGTCAGAGGTTATTGGACACGGAAAAAATTTTTTTGTTGAAAATTTTTTTTATCAGGAAAGGGGGGAATTGTTACAAGAAAAAAAATATTGGGAGTTAAATTAAATTTTTGAAGAATTCAGTGCCCGACTGAGAGAGGAAAAAAAAAAAAAATGTTTTTTTTTTTATATATTGGAGAAAATAATTATTAAGAGAGGCTAAGGGTCTCAAGTAATAAAAGGGGTAGTAAAACGAAGAATAGATGTAAATAAAAAAAAATTTAAAAAAAAAAATGTAAATAGAAGGAAAAAAAATTGTATTTTTTTTTTGTTATTGTTGTTAATTAATAATTTTATTAATTAATTTTATAAGTTAATTAATGGGGGAGGCCGCTCGGTACTGATTAAGTGATAGTGCAGTGGACAGTGGACTTGGTGCTCGGCGGTCGTGTCTGGACAGAGAGAGTTGGGTCGTTGAGCCGAGTGTGTGGTGTGTGATGTTTTTCTCTAAAATCTTTTACGGCTAGCCGGATAATATTGACAGCGGATTCATCGCTTCGTCCGCTACGTCCCTGGAAGAGACTGGTGGAAGAAACCTGCCAAGGGAAAATCGTTCGCTGGATTGAGAAGAGGAGAAATCACAAAGAAAAACAGACGATCGACTCACGACACGGCCTGACAACTTGGTGTTCATCATTTCCAAGTAACATTTTAAATTTTTTTTTGGTTGGTGTGGAGCGGAGTGACGGAGGGGTACCCGGATTACGGTTTTTTTTTTTTGTTTATAACCAAATTATAAAGATTAAGTTAATTAGAATTTAAGTTTTGTTTAGAAAAATTTTAAGATTAAGTTAATTAGAATTTCAGTTTTGTTTAGAAAAATTTTAAGATTAAGTTAATTAGAATTTAAGTTTTGTTTTAGGAAAAGGAATTCCAGGGTTTTTTTATTATTGGGTAGTAAGATTACAATTAAAGATAATCGAGACAAAAGTGTATTGTTTATAAGGTGGGAAGAACCGCCGTTGTATCTAAAGAAAGTTCTGATTTTTTTTTTTTAATAAATTTTATTTAACCAGTATTACTGTTGTGAGCAATGATTTTTTTTTCTTCTCCTGTGCCTGGTTTTTTTTAATACTCTAAAGTAGTGAGAGTCTAAATGAATTCAATTTCCCGTAAGCTTTGTTAATTCATCTGCTAATTATTAACTAATTACCTATTAGTTAGATTGTTATTTTTCATATGGATTAAAGAATTGTTAAATTTATGATCTCATAAGTTATTGAGTTACTAGGATTCTCATATTATAATTTTATGAACACTTTTGGTTGTCATTTGCCAATTATTAATTAATGAATGAAATTAATTAATTAATGATTTTTTTTTTTTTTTATAGAAACTGTTTAACGACATTGGTACTGTTATAGAAGAAATGTTGATGAATTATTTAAATTAAGATCTATTATCACTGGTTAAAAACAATGTTAACATATACTATTTATTAAGTCGCTACTTGTGACATTTTCTTTTTGGGAAAAAAATATAGAACGAAACCTGGCTCCTCTCTGGTAAGTACTTGAGAGTTAGGAAGCAGTGTGATTACAATAAAGAGCGCTGGTAGCCGAGAAAGCTAAGGCGTTGGGTTGGAACACTGAAGGTTTGTGTTCGAAACCCTTGACAAGACGAAAATTTTTTTTTTTTTCTTTTTTTTTCTTTTCTCTCTCAATTATTTTATTTCATTTATTTATTTTTATCTGCATGCACTAGGGTATTTATTTTTTTTTGGTGCACTGAATAGTATTTATCCTGTGAATTATTTATCTAATAATATTTATAATATATTTTTTCTTCTTGCACAAAAGTTTTCTTTTACAGTTCGGGGAAATTCAATTTCGAGACTTTATATTAGTAAAGTGTCAAATCTATTTCTTTTTTTTTTTTTGAGTTTCACTGTTTCCTCTTTTTTTTTTAAAAAAAAAACAGTGTGGCGTCCGATTGTAGTTGGTTTGTTTTTGTTTTGCGATTTTCCTTTTTTTTTTTTTTTTGTGTGTGAGTTTTGTTCTTGTTTTATTTACTTTAGTTTTTTTATTTATTTTTTTTTTTTTTGAATCCTGGCGTCGCGACTGAGCTTGAGGTAATTAAATTGGTACATCGACGGCAAGGCTTAATCTTTTTAGATTTTCTGTATTTTTCTTTTTCTTGTTGGTTTGGTCTTGCAACGGATAGTCGGTGACAGTGTGGTGAACAATTTGCAGCAGTCAGAGCTTATAATTTTATTGAGTCTAAGGTTCGAATCTAATTTCACTGCACTATTCGTTGTTGATTGTTTTTTAAGGGCAAAAAACTGCTATGGTTATTATTGCCCATACCCAAAATTTAGACAATAACAAATTCCTAATCAAATTATATTAACCTCCAAAAAAATAAATAAATAAATAAATAAATAAAAATTAAAAAAATAAAATAAATAAATAAAAAATAGAAAAAATAAAAATAAATAAATAATTAAATAAAATAAATAAATACAAAAAAAAAAATAAAAAAGAACATTAAATTTTGTCATATAATCCAATTTGCTTGATAAATTTTATCGTACTACAAATGTATTGTTTGCATCGCCCAAGAACATACAGAGCTGACGAGGCACACCATACTTATCCATATCTCTCCTGTACTGAGGGCACTCCTCAAAGATATGCCTCACTGTTAGGGCAACTCTGCAGAGTTGACACTGAGGGGGATCTCTCTTTGCCATCAGGTAGTCATGTGTTAAACGACAGTGTCCAATTCTTAGCCGTGTGATTATCACCTCCTCCCTTCTGCAATGTCTTGAGGAAGAGGCCCAGCTACCGATGTTCGGTCTGATTTTGTTCAATTTATTATTTTCTGATGCAGACCATGCACTCTGCCAGTCATCCAAAATCTTCATGTAGAGTGGTCGGAACATGTCTGCCGCGGACAAGAAAGTGGGTGTAATAGTTTCTAATTGGTGGGCTTCTCTAGCTGCTCCATCCACCTCTTCATTTCCGGGTATACCGGAATGGCTGGGGATCCAGAAAAAGGTTAGTTTTTTTGATGATTTACTTATCTGATTTATAATAAAATGGATTTCTTGGATTAATGGGTTGTCCGAATAAATTTTGAAAAGATTTTTAATCGCACTCAAGGAGTCAGAGCAGATAATTATCGACTGTTCTTCAAATGTTTGAGCAAGGTGAAGCGCTTTTAATATCGCCGTCAGTTCAGCTGTGAAAATACCGCAGACACCGTCCAGCTTATACTTCAGCGCTCTGCTGTTGTCCTAAACTGCACAAGATGTTGAATCATTTGTTTTTGAACCATCAGTGTATATAATTTTGCTACTTTTGTAATTATCTACTTCAGAGAGAAATGAAATGCACTATTCGTGATTGGTTTGCAATTTTAATACAGTTTATCCGAATTCAACCTACAACTTTTGGTTTTTTGACATATCTCAGAGTAGGAATGGGCAAAGTTTTACTTTAAAAATCCCTATCTTGCACAATATGTAATGGACTACAACTTGTAATATACAACATTTTTTTAATTGAAAAAGCCATTTCTGTGTTATGGACTCTTAAACATGACCAAAACTAACTTTTTGAGAAAGTGTGCTAAATTGTTCGATGTTTGACAATCGATTGTTGCTAAACCTCTAAATCAAATTCAGCTTAAGGGGTGTCTTTACACGCACAATTTAATAAACTTTAATTTTTTTGAATAAAAATTTTTTGACTGAAAGCATTTCTTTATGTTTTCTTTTTCCAAAATTTGAAAAAAGTTCAAAAAGTTTGGATCTTTTTGCCCCCAAAACATTTTCCCCTAATCAAATTTAGTTTCATTTTGATATTTTATTCTCAGGACCTGGACTATACAGGGTGTCCCAGACATAGTGTAAAAAAAAATTAGGTAATACTGCATACTAAACGGGGTAGAATGGCGCAGAAACTAGTTTCATATCTCAATCTGTTGAGGAGATAGAATTTTTTTTGTTTTTATTTTTAAAATCTTTATTTTTCCTGAAAAATGGCAGTTTTCTCTACTTTGGTTTAGCGTAGAAACAAAAGCGATGATATTTTCTAAATCAACATTAAATTTTCTAAAATTTGACATAATATTATATCATATAAAAAATAACAATTTAGGATTATTCGAAGAAATTAAAAACACCAAAAGAATAATGACATTTCATAATGTGCCTGGAATTAGTGGATTTATTTAGTTAAACTTTGTAAACAAATATAATCCCACTGTTTGCAAAGGTCATAAGAAGTTGTCCTCTCATTTCATGACTGCACCAATTGCCATTGACTTGCAATAGTAGATAATCAGCAAGAATTTGCCCCCCCCCCCCCTAACTCCCTATAAATAAGATTTTTTTTTGGGAGGGGAGGGGGAGGGGAGGGAGGGCTTACCACCTTCACAACTCTTTACACCTCATGCATATGGACAAGAGATAAAGTAACTAATACATTTATTCCATCTAGTAGGTACGTGAAGCAATCAAGTATTTATTCTCTAACGTGTTTTTCATCAGAAAAACTTCTGTTAAACTCAAAAGGTGAAGTGCAATTGTATCATGAGTTACACCACTAAAAAGCTAACTAAATTCTGCAGTTTTGGGGAAATTTGACGGTCTCTAGGGTGCTCCATTGGTGAAGACAAGTCAACCGAGGCGCCTGGATCTACGATTGCAAAATTAGTTAGCACTAAAAAGCTAACTAAATTCTGCAGTTTTGGGGAAATTTGACGGCCTCTAGGGTGCTCCAGTGGTGAAGACAAGTCAACCGAGGCGCCTGGATCTACGATAGCAACAAATCTTAAAATGCTAAGAAAGCAACAAAAGATCATTCGATTCCAATTATTATTATTTGTTTTTGTTTTTTTAATAAATGGAGGAAGAGAGAAAAAAAAAAAAAAAAAAAAAAAAAAAAAAAAAACTACGGTAGCAGGTTCATTACACGTAAATTTTACCTCATTAAGTCGATTTCAGGCAAAAAAAAAAATAAAATAAAATAAAATAAACCCTGAAAAATTGTTTGAATAAGTCGAAGTATTGGTGTTCTATGAATCGAAGTATTGGTGTTCTATGAATCGAAGTATTGGTGTTCTATGAATCGAAGTATTGGTGTTCTATGAATCGAAGTATTGGTGTTCTATGAATCGAAGTATTGGTGTTCTATGAATCGAAGTATTGGTGTTCTATGAATCGAAGTATTGGTGTTCTATGAATCGAAGTATTGGTGTTCTATGAATCGAAGTATTGGTGTTTTATGAATCGAAGTATTGGTGTTCTATGAATCGAAGTATTGGCCAACCAAAAAAACGGAAGTCAGAAAAAATGGTATTTGAGAAAATCTCCCCACTATTTTAGCACTGTCACACCACTCGTGCCATTCGAAAGTTTGTTGCAAAGGTAGGATTAAACTGTCCTTCTTGGCCGGCACCGACTCCAAAAATAACTCATCCATAAATTGTGAATTGCTTTATTTGTATCTATAATTTTGTTGATTGTCCTTTAATACTCTTTGTTTTAAAGTAATTTTTTTTTTTTTTTTTTAAAGTTCATATTTGTATACACAAGGTGTTCAATATTCGATGCCCCCCCTTTTTTTTCACAGTTTTTGAAATTTTGAAACCAAACTCTCAGGGTCTTAACTGTTTCAAATAAAGTTTCTTTTTAGGTTGTCTGCTCTCCAACCTTCTCCAGTTCTTCTCCAGCGACCCTAACTTTGGAATTCCCAATGGGATGTGGTATTTGTTACGACGGATTCCAATGGAATATCAAATTTTGAATCGATTTTATACCGGTAAGTTTTTTTTATCCGGGGCACAGCCGCAAATCGCTAAAAATCATTTTTTTTTTTTTAAAATAAGCTATCTAAAACTGGTATTGCCAAAGTAAAATAAGCTTTTAACAAAAATATGAAATTAAGGCCTTTCCGCGACTGGTACTTCGAGCGACGAGAACAGGTCGACTTGGAAGGTTTCCCCCGAGAGCTCAAATCGTCGACAAGCCCGTGATGTAACTAATATAATTTATGTTCTGGCTACGGTGGAAGCGTATCCTCATCGGAGCATTCGAGACATAGCCAGGGATACCCACTCAAGCATTGGAACAGTGTGGGCCATACTAAATCAACACTATATGAGGCCGTACAGCATTGACTTCATCAGGCTCTAACTCCCCAAGATGCTGAGAGACTAAGGCTAAGGTTCTGTCATCAAGTGGGTATCCCAGGCTATGTCTCGAATGCTCCGATGCTTAAAGGCGTTTTTTTTTTTTTTTTTTTAATTATTATTTTTTATCTATTTGATGAGTGTGTTGAATTTAAAGTTATTGTCAATTAAATGGATAGCGAAGTTGGAATTCAATGTCTTATTCTATATTCGATTTACTGATCGTCCAGTTTTTCTCATTAAAATTAGAATGAACTAAAATTTAGAGCTTTTTTGGAAAGAGTCTATTTTGACTTTATTTGAAGGGAAATAAGACGACAATGGTTCATTTCCCTTCAAATAAACAAACGAGGACAAGAGATAGGCTATCAATTTAAATCATTGTTATTCAAGAAAGGTTTTCCCCCTTAGCAATGATTTACAACCAAAGTTCCCTCTTCTAATTCTCTCCTTATCAAAGTTATGAAATGTC
Source organism: Euschistus heros (assembly GCA_003667255.2). Taxonomy (NCBI): domain Eukaryota; kingdom Metazoa; phylum Arthropoda; class Insecta; order Hemiptera; family Pentatomidae; genus Euschistus; species Euschistus heros. The sequence goes on along the minus strand of RCWM02000473.1, from coordinate 707,158 downwards.
AGTATTATCTGCCCTCTCGCTCTGCAATCAAGCCCAACTCCCTCAATTATGGAAGCAAAGGAAGAATGTAATATTTGTTGATAAAGCGATGTATTTTGACAAGAGGTAGCTTGATACCAAATATCGATGATTTGATGAGGAATCATCTTTAAGTTTCACAATTTCGATCAAAGAAAATAACAGAGTGTCTCTTAAAGTAATAACTTCAAAGCAAGATGTCAATAAAAGAAGTTTTCTGGATTAGAAGTAGAATTGAGCCGATTGTACTTTAATTTACAATTTTTATTTCAAAAAAATATTTTTTAAAATTTACAAACTATCATAAACTTTCATACATTAGAGTACCTTCATTAGCTATTTTGGCGACGTTTCGAGACTATATTGTTCTCATAGGGCGTATCAAAACCGTTTTATCAAATTCCAGAGTTCAAAAGTCTGTAAATATCTTATTGCTATTTATTATTTACCAATACTTAATAATCCCTTTAGATCATTCTCTAAGCTTGTTTACTAACACTGGACTTTCAAAAAAAAAGCTTCAGTTCAGTTATTTATTTCAAAGAAGAAACATGACAGTGTCCTACGAAATTTTCGTAATTTTATGACATTACTGGAAAAATAATTTCAAAGCTGCTGAAGCAACTCGGAAAATTATTAAATACGATGGGGAAGGTGTCCTTAAAGAGCGCACCGCGCGGCGTTGGTTTGAAAAATTTAGAAATGGAGATACGACGTTGAAAAAGAAGAAGGGCTCCGGGCGGCCATTAATGGATATTGATGAGGTTCTGAAGGATGCTGTTAAATCAAATCCGTCCAAAAGTACTCGTGAACTTGCCAGGGAGTGTGGTGTGTCGAAAGATACTGTTTGTCGCCATCTTCTCTCCATGGGGTAGGTGAAAAAGACCTGCTCGCCCACACACTTCCCGTCGAACCTTAGAAAAGTTTACAGAACTTCATGGGTTTGATCTCCTGTCCCATCCACCATATAGTCCAGACCTCACACCTTCGGATTACTACTTGTTTCGATCCACGACCCATTTTCTTCAAGTGAAAATATTTTGCGGAAGTTGAAAATGCTGTCCAAGAGTTCTTTGACAGACATCCCAAGGAATGGTATCAGCGTGGCATCGAGCAATTGGCTAGCAGATGGGTAATGACAGTAGATAACAATGGACTATATTTAAGAGTATTAATTGTATTTTATACCAAAGGAATAATAATACAAATATTTGTTTGATAAACGGTCATACGTTTCGATACACCCCATTATATACATATGATATGTAAAAAAAAAGATTTAACATTAATTAATTATTTATTCATTTAGGACTGAAGCTCTAGCTATAACCTTCTTAGATCGCCTTCAACGTTGTACAGCCACTTGGTCTTAATCCTCCTCTCATTCTCATTTTGCTAGTCTTTCCTCTTTAATTACAGCAACAATATCGGGTACAAAAAACCAGTTCATTTGGTGTTTTTTTTTTTGTTTTTTTTTTCCATGGCCATTTACTGGACCGAAAATCGTTTTAAGTAACTTTCTTCCCTAAATTATCTTCAGCGTACCCTTGCATTTAAACTTGCATCCAAAATGGTGGATCAAAAGTAAGTGCTCATCACTTTACGACTATCGGAAGACAAAAACCACAAAAAAAATATATATTTCTAACTATTGAGGCGCGGTAGCACTCGAGGTAAGGCAATTGCCTACGAAGCTCCCGGGCCCGAGTTCTATTCCGACTGAAGACAAGAAATTTGTTTTCTGTTTATTTGAGCGTGGCTCGACTTCAAGATCAGGGGACCTCCTGGGCCACACCCAGTCTCTATAAACGAGATACATTAAATTGGGGAAAAAAAACCTAGCGGTTGAACGTTTTTTTGGCCAAATCTCCTCCTTTCAGAACTGTTGGCCCAGTAAAAGTATATCCCTACCTAAGTTCTAAAACCAAAACCCTTCATCAGTTGTAGTAAAATAAAGTTTTAAATGAAATCGCTGTTTGTTCTAATCCTTAGTAGGATTTATGTTTCAAATAAAGGTTTTTTGGATCCGCTGAAAAATTCTTGAAATATTTGATTTTTATTAAAAATGTCATAATATAAAAATTGAATTTTTCGAGTAATAATCGGTAAAAAAAGTTACCGTGATTGTTTCTAATTTACGTTTCCAATGGAAAGATTGCGGAAATACTATACAAATCTATAAATCTGAAACCTTAGAATTTTAGTACCTATGCTCTCTAATTGATACGTTAAATTAAGAAAGTAATCCAATTCGGTAAACTCTTGTCGAGAATGATTATTTTTAAGGTAAACCAGAAGGTCTCGACATTAAAAACTACGTGTTCAAAATTTAACACAAAATAAAAAACACTTTATTTTATAATGATAACAAGCATACTGTGAAGGTTACAATTAAAACATTATTAATAATTATAAAGAAAAATGGTTGCCATCGCAACACATAAAAGTAGTCCGTTAAAAAAAAAAAAAAAAAAAAAAAAAGTAAAACTAACATTTGTTATAGTTAGTGTAGTTACCCCCCCCCCCTACACTCTCTTCCCCGTTCTACCTTGAGTAATATCCAGCAATCTATTTAGTTTAGGTCATGTCTAACATATTTCTCATACAGAGAGAGATAAGAGATGGAAAGAAACATTGAGCTTGGTCTTACTGTCTTTGGACGATTAAAGCCAAGACAAGATTATCTGAGACCGATTAAAAGGGGTTCTATTTTACATGTATTTTTGATTGTATTTTTTAAAGCCCCCGAAAAATAAACAGGGTCTTTTGAATGAGGCTCCAATAACTAAAATAATATAAACAAAAGGAAAATAAATAAATAAACTAAGGTTCCGAATATTGGTATCTATTTGAGAAAACCAAAACTGAACAACAAACATACATAATATATTTACTATAAAGAAAACAAACATTATCTATTTACAAGCAATGAATTAAATAACAAATAATTATTGAGCCTTTTGAATTAAAACTTAAAGTAACCTATTAATAAAAAATATGACAATTTTAGCTAATTAACTTACTAAAGAAAACCAAAATATAAATAAATAAAATAAAAAGATATGATATTATTGGTGAAGAGCTTGGCTGAAGGAGCGGGACGACCATGACTGGTACAGCCGCAACGAGATGGTAATGATGTTCTTGATGCTATCGGTGAGTGAGGAACCTTCGCACGATGTTCCAAGATGTCGTGAACGCTGCACGTCTTCGAAAGAGGTCAAAGAGCTAGTGGGCCCACGTCTGCTTTTAAACTATCAACGATGAAAACACATTACCTTAACAATGACGCTAACTATCCGCCATCTTGTATTGCACTTTACACAACTAATTATCAAGTTGGGCTAACTATCATATGGCCGTTGCTAGGTAACGGCAGCCAAAGCCTACAGCCGCAGCAGCGGCCTCCTATATCGCTCACCTAACCAATAATATATTGTTTATTAATTCAAAACTGACTGCAAATGAATGCAACCAATATAAATAAAAATACAGTTTATTTTAATGGCGTTAACAGTATTATTTTAAACACTATAAATAATATATCATTGGGAAAAAAAAACTTATTTAATTGAAGTGAATCATCTCTTCCCGTAAATTGAAATTTCGCTGCCTTTTCACTAAGTTGAGGGAACAATATCTAAATCTGAGAAGTTTGCCTCGAAGAAAAGCCACGAGGGGTTTAGGAGGGAATCCTTCAAAGAAATAAATCTTAAGAAGGGGCCCCAGAGCTCGAATTAGTTTCACAAGAGGCGAGAAAGATGAGCTGGTGGGAAATACATTTAGCTCTGAATCTCTTTAAAACCTCTTAACTCTATCCCAACCTGCGGGGGGGGGGGGGGGAGAGGGGATCTAATAAACCCCTGGCACCTCGAGAATCAAGAAGGAAAGGAGTTAGTCCAAATCTGATCGAGTTGGCAGAATATTTTCGTTGAATCGCAATAACACAACTAGATTCAGGAAACACTAAATCTATATCATTGTATAATCCTCATTATTTATTTTATCACAAGAAAAATAATTAAATTAATAATGCACTATTACATAAACATCAACTAATCTTATTAATAGTATCCTTTGATGAAAAATAAAAGAAAAAAAATTTAATAACATATACAGGGTAAAAAGCGTAAAAAAGATTGGGTGAAACTAGATAAAAAATGTAGAAAAATACCGCAGACCTCACCTTTCTATTCCAATCGGTTGCAGATACACGATAAATCAAAGACTTTTTTGAGGAAACCACGTTTTTTACTATAACAGCTGTAATATCTCCATTTAGTTTAAATATTTCTCAAATTTTGGTCACATTTTCGGATTTAGCATTAAGTTTTCTATAAGAGCTGAGTACCTGTAACCTTGAATTTTACAAACTTGTGACCTAAATAACAGCTTGATCTTCACCTTATTTAGGGAAGTTACAATGTCTTATATTGCTTCAACGCTCACCTATTTTCAAAAAACCCCTGAAAATCTCACAAAAACTTGCAAATTTAATCAGCTTTCGAATGGTATGTTAAAAGTAATGATTTAATTTCGATTTCATGGAGTGATTTACTCTTGAAACCGAAAAAAACATGGTGTTTTCATTTGGCATAAAAATTAGTTACTTGTGTAATTAAAACACTATGATAATCACTTAACGAAAATGTGCATTTTAAACATAATAAACTCTTCATTGCTATAAAAAGCAAAGAAAAAAAATTGTTCAATAGAAAATAAAGGAAAACTGTCAATAAAGTGACACCAGATCGCAGGATCTTATGCTATTATATTTATTTATTTATTATTATTATTTAGGATTTATTTTATTAGATTTTCAACGTAAGGTTTAAATCCAATGATAATGACTTTCTGAATAAAACAAATATTATATAACAGTTATTATGTATTTTTAAAAGTGAAATAAGGCTCAAATAACTTTTTTAAAGTAGAGTGATTTTCTGGGACGTTGTGCCAAAATATACTCGGTGCAAAGTCATTCTTAAATTACATCAAAAAGTGGATTCTATTTTATTTTCAAATACCACGAATTTTGGCAAATATTTTAAGCAAAATGAATATCATATATTTGAATTACAATAGTTATAGAATAAAACTATTGCAAAACTTACTCTATTTGCGAAATATTTAGTTATTGTTAGCACGACTTTATCCCACAAAGGAATCACACCTGTTGAAACACTACAATCAACTAACTGTTATAACTGATAACTAGGATCAGCGTGAAAATTCCTTAGACCCAATCAGTGTGGTCATAAGTAAGTAAGAAATATAAGAAATATAAAATATCCCTCATTTAGACAACAGAAAAACACTTTTTCTTCAACTGAAACGTTTTAGTGAACATGGTGCAAATTAAGGCCGTTTTACGGTATTATTTTTAGATCTGACAGGATTTAATAAAACGAAAATCGAGTTAATACGATCATATCCACCTTAATTTTTATTATTTTGTATTAGGAGAAGCAGAGTCAAAAGGAGCTCACTCATTAGAAACTGCCTCCTAATCATGATATTATAAATAGAGTTGAGCTCCTAACTAGTTCTACTATCCTAATATCAAACTACCTGTGAGGGAGGCTTCTAGCTCACAGATAAAATGTTATTTATATATATATATATATATATATATATATATATATATATATATATATATATATATATATATATATTTATATTTATTTTATTTTATTTTATTTTATTTTATTTAAATAATATTGATTTATATCAAGAAAAATTACATATATATATTTATATATTATATATATATATATATATATATATATATATATATATATATATATATATATATATATATATATATATATATATATATATATATATATATATATATATATATATATATATATATATATATATATATATATATATATATATATATATATGTTATTTATATATATATATATAACTGTATATATAACAACTAATAACACAACTAATAACTGTATACATATAATAAGTAAATTTAAGGAAATTATTACAATGACTTGTCAATAACATGTGAAGAACCACTCAATAGTACTTCAATAAAAAGAAAAAATGCTATATAGGGTGTCCCGAATTTAAATTGCAAAACTTTAGTAACTTATAGGGGACCGAAAAACTAAAACAAAAAGTCCTTTAGAGATTTTCTCGTTTTTGCTTAGCATTTTAGAGAAAATCGCAAAAAAAGAAACAAAACAAGTTTTCATTTTTATGCTTATTTATTTAATTTATATTTATGTTATGTTCTTTTTAATGTAAATATTGCTCAAAATGTTGTCCTCTTGTACCATTGCATGCATTACATCTATCACTCACTTTATAAATTGCAGCTAAACATTGTTCTGATGATATTTGGTGCACTGCATCTATGATTCGGTCTCTTAATTGCTCTCTTGAGTTGATTGACGCCGAATAAACTTTCTGCTTCAAGGTTCCCCATACGAAGAAATCCATGGGTGTCATATCAGGTGTTACCTGGGTGGCCAAGGTACTACTCCTCCACGTCCAATCCATCGTTGTGGATAATTTATATCCAGCCAAGCTCGAGCAACTCTGCTATAATGAGCTGGACATCCATCGAGTTGGAACCACATTTCAATCCGCTGCTGTAAGGGAATGTCATCTAAATAATTAGAAAAGTCGTTCTCCAAAAAATGTGTAAATGTGATACCATTCAATCTTCCAGGTAAAAAATATGGTCCCACCAGTAATCCGTTCCAAATTCCAAGCCAAACGTTAATAGCTAATTCATGCTGAAACATATTCCCTCTAATAGCTCTGGGATTTTCAAGAGCCCATACATGATAATTTCTTTGATTAACAATTCCTCCTTTTGTAAAGGTAGCTTCATCGGTCCATATAATTTTTAATGGAAATAAATTATCACCGCGAATTGTGTCAAGAAATCAGTTACTGAAATTCAATCTCTTGACATAATCTTGAAGTAATAAATTCTGAATTTTTTGAAGATGGTATGGGTAGCGATTAAAGTTCGCCATATTGCTTGCCGCGATATTGCTAAAGCAGCAGATACTCTTCGGATGCTAGTCTCAGGATTGTTATCGAAGTGGCGTTGGACACAATTTCTTCTCCGATAATCTGCTCTTATTGCTGCCTTGAATTGGTCGCCTTCATTACGTACTAGGAATGACCCAGTCTGTCGTAGTATATTAATAGTCAACGAAAAGACTCGTCGATTAGGCACTCTTCTATTTGGAAATCGGCGCGCATACTCCCGCACCGCTTCTAGAGCATTAACGTTACAGAAACCATACCTAAAAATCATATCAGCGTATTCAACATTAGAATATGTATGCGGCATTGTGGCTGATGCTATTCACACAATAATATCTGAGCAACTGACTGAAGACTGATTTAGGAATTATAACCCTAGAAGGAAGCCAAAATGTAAACAAATAAAAGAATGTAAAGGATAGCATTAAGTGTTTACATATCTCACTGCCTAGCCTGACGAACTTTGAAAGGTGATAATCGCAATCTGTAACATTTTTGTTTTGTTTCTTTTTTGCGATTTCCTCTAAAACTAAGCAAAAACGAGCAAATCTCTAAAGGACAGTTTTTCGGCCCCCTATTAGTTCCTGAAGTTTTACCATTTTAAATTCGGGACACCCTGTATAAGAAGGTCTCCCGGCCATCTTCTTTACAGACGCCTCGGTGGATTATTAGGAACAGAGTGGAAAGCAAATGCAGAGACTGATGATATATAATAGTTATGGAGTTTATTATGAAAGGATAGGTATCTGGTTTGGGCTAAATCAGGAACGTATGGTACATTAAGGTCTTTAAGAATAAGTTTATTCGTGACTAAATAAGAAGAATTAAGGATTTTTCGAAGGATTTTGGATTTCTAGGTTGGATACAAGATGAATTAGATGGTTTGGTGGAGCCCCAAAGAACAACTCCATTTGTCCAAATCAATCGTTAGGTTTGAACGTCTACCTAGTAAATGTTGAAGAAGTCGAAAATGACAATTAAGTTAGGTTAAAAAAATAAATAAAATTGTATTCACTTCAACTTAACTCGTACTGAATTTCTAATTCTAGACGTATCACTCTGATGCCAATGTCATTTACATACTAATAAAGCAGTAAAACCTTCATCAAATTAAGAAGGAAAGGACTTTAAGCAGCGATCAAATGATCAAGGAAATCGTTAAGGTTAATGTATATGATAGAAAATAGAACCATTCGTAAACATTACTCCGGCACATGACACGAGGGAGAAGTAAACAAGTTAGCTGTAGACTAGGATTCCAAGCATCACCTCGATGAAGGCTCAACATGTTCAAAGATTCCAAGGTCGTATCCTCTCTATCGTATTCTGCCTCCGTAGCCGATATACATAGCTTAGAGTATTAGTATAGCGACATAGCGACTGAGGGACTGGAGTGGCGGCCATATTGACGTGGTTTCAATAATAGATGAGAGTAATGAAATCTTTAAGTCTTTGTAAAGGAGTTCCGGCTGCACTCAGCTCTGCCGCTGCTATCTTGATAGTTATTTGTTTCTAGAACCTTCCGATGCAAACAGCACAGGCCTTGGCGTGAAATACGAACTAAAATAAACACGTGTGAGGTAGAAGATATTACAGTCTGGAAATAATTGCAAGTTTATGTTTTTAATTTAAAATTATAAAATAAACTAGCATCCCTCGTCGCGACTTGGCTCGCTCTCATTTAGTAAAAAACTTACCCGGGGACTTTGAGTTGTCACTCACAGATTTAAATACCGATTTTTGTGTAGGTAGTAGGGACCTGTAATAGTGCAAAACTAGAGTTATAGCCACCAATGAGCATTGGGAGCCGAGAAAAAAAATAAAAACCAATATGAAAATCACGTATTATTTTTCTCAGCTCCAAGTCAAAATAAATAAATAATTCTTACCCGCCAAATCGTTGTTTTCTATGCTATATAAAATCAAAATAATTTCGTAATGCTCAAGACGCGACCCGGTTTTAGAGTGCTCAAACACTAAAAATAAATTACAAAATTCCAATGAAAAACTGACCTCAAATCTTGATTTAACGCACCAAAAAACCCTTATTTGTGAAATTATATCCAAACCAAAAGATACTTATTTTTTACCTTTTTCTAGGACGTTAAAATTTTGAAGTTGAGATTTCATCAAAAACTTCTACCGGCCGTAACAACTGGTGTGTCAAACAGATTACAACAGTAGTAGCATCACAAGAATCAGCTTACATTGTGTTTTTTATCCATGCATATAACATTGAGTTTAATCTAGATTTTATTAGACAAAAACTGATGTGAATAAAAAGTTCCGAGGTCAAATATAACTCGAGATATCTCATTAAGGAGACATCCTGCGACCTCCGGATTTAGATTAAACTGTGCAGTTTTACGCCTTCTAAATGAACTTAAAATTTGGTTTTAATCGGTGACGAAATATGTGAGATAGCGCAAATTATTTACTAAATAGTAAACTATTATTTTTAGAAATTGTCAGAGCATTCTAAAATCAAAAAAAATTTTAGGGGGGGGGGGGAAATTATTTTTGATTTCGACAAAATTTGGTTTCTACATGTTTTTTGAGATGAGGAATCTAAAAATATCAGTTTTTAGTTTAAAAATGTTCTTCACCTATTTTATATAAATAAAACGTTTTAAAATCTTTTTTTCTTTTTTTTTTTTTACACACTAAATTTCAAATGAGACCATTTTAAAAAAAATTAAGTAAGGGTAGTATTTTATAAACTAAAACCTGATATTTTTTCAGGTTATTCATTAATCTAAGGGTTTTAATGCTTTTTGAATTATAATTTGTTTAAAGATAATACAAAATCGATACAAATCGTGTACAGAGCTCAGAAATTTACCATGTCAAAACAAAATTTGCGTTAATTTTATTTTTACGATTTCAAACTTCATTCATGGGTAAAGCGCTTGACTGCCAAGTTCCCGTGACCGAGTTCAAATCCGACTGATGACAGAAAATTTGTTTTGTCACTTCAACCGTGGATCGACTTTGAGATCAGGAGATCTTCCTAGGGACACCCGCTCATAAAAACTGGAGGGTATCCTTATTTGAGGGAAGAACCTAGCGTTTGAGCGTGAATTTCGGGCCAAATCACCTCCTTTCACAACCGTAGGCCCAGAAACATTACATCCTTACCTAAGTAGTAAACCAAAGATCCATTATGGGTTGTATTGGTACATGTTGAAACTTGGTCAAGGTACAGGTCCAAACCGTGTGTAACATCAATACTGCTTGAGGTGAAGGAAGCATCAGTGAATGTGCAGCGATGGTTTTAAAATTTCGTCCGGGAGACTTTAAGGGTCTCCGCGAAAGGTCGCGTTAGGCCTTCTGCTGTGAATCACGAATATCTTAAAAATGTGTAATGTGGAAACTTTTGAATAAAATGTGAATTATTTTTAAGTAGGGAAATACCAAAGTGGTAGAAAAATATTAACCAAGAGAGAGAGAGAGAGTGAGAGAGAGAGAGAGAGAGAGAGTGAAAGAGAGAGAGAGAGAGAGAGAGAGAGAGAGAGAGAGAGAGAGATGAGAGCAGAGAGAGGGAGAGAGAGAGAGAGAGAGAGAGAGAGAGAGAGAGAGAGAGAGAGAGAGAGAGAGAGAGAGAGAGAGAGAGAGAGAGAGAGCTTTATTAAGCGGTGCTAAACTATTTCAAATGGACTCCTTCATACGCAGCATACTTTATCAATCCAGTTCGACATCTGATAACATTCAATAAATGAATAAATATAGTACACAAAAAAAGTAGTCATTATTTTAAAAAATACAAAAATCTAGATGCTAAAATGACCGATCACATGCTGATTATAAAAATAAAAATATTAGATAAAAAGTAATATTTTTATAGACAACTATATAAAATAAATATAAAAATATTTACATAAATTAACAATAACAACAATAACTATATAAGTAGAGTTAACATCCCAGCCCATCCTACCACTGTCCTCACCACATACGCTGATGACATATATGTGTTATCAGTAAACAGTGATCCCTTCATTGCCTCCCAAACACTTCAATCCCATATCATAAACCTTCCGGAATGAAGAATCAAAATAAATCCAAAAAAAATCTCACCAAATTACCTTTACCCTTCGTCGTAAACCTACGATTCCCTGTCCTGCAGTATCCTTTAATGATATTCCACTAATCCCTGTTGAACAGATCCGCTACCTAAGACTCCACTTGGACAAACGTCTTACTTGGAATCCACAAACAAGATTAAAACGACAAGATACTGCCCCTCGTTACAGATTACTTTAACATTCATTAGACAAACGTTCAAAGCTCCCAATTAATTACAAAAGATTCATATACATTGCTGTGATTAGACCTATTTGGACGTACGGAATTAAGCTTTGGGGCTCCACTAAGCCATCAAATTCATCTCGTATCCAATCCTTACAATCCAAAATCCTTGAAAAACCCTCAATGCTCCATATTATGTCAGAAATAGACTTATCCATAAAGACCTTAATGTTCTATATGTTGCTGATACCAAACCAGATACCTATCCTTTTATAGCAAGCTACCAATCAGTCAAATTCATATATACAGCTAGGACCATTATGAAATCTACATATATGTATATATATTTCTTTCTTTTCTTTTACATTTGCCATGCCATCAGTTACAATATGTGCGGTGGTGGATTATTCCTGGAGAGTCCAAACAGGTTATTAGACAAATAGTTTTTCTTATTAGCAATTTATGGTTCAATATTTATCCATAATTACTTTATGCATAATTTGACTGAGTATGATACTGTATATACAGGGAGTTCGGAAGATCGTTGGCCAAAAAATTATCTCGGGTAGGGAGGTTCATTTTGAACCTATTTAAGGTCACTTACCTATATACAAAGTCTTACGGGTTTTTTTTTTTTTTTTTTTTTTGAAAAATGGCCAAATCCAAACATTGATTTTTTGAATAAGTTGTTGTCTTGAAAACAATTCTTTATTATAAACCAAATCTTTGACACGGTCCCAGGCGTAATAATCGAGCGGCGTGAGGTCTGGAGACCGTGCTGGCCACTCAATTGGACCCCCTCTTCCTATCCAGGATTGTGGGAAACGATTGTTTAAACATTCTCTTACAGGTAAGTTGTAGTGGGATTTTTCAAAACAAGAACTTATTTAAAAAATCAATGCCGCGTTTACCATAATGAAGGAAGAATTCATTTTTAGAACAACCACCACAGAAATAAGAAAAAGATATCGTGCTTGTATTAGAAATAGTGGAGATAATTTTGAGCAATACCTGTGATACTCTACAAATTAAATTTATGAATAATTTAAAATTGTTTTAATTTTGTTCCCTGATTATTGTTTACAAAAATGTAGATAAAGTTTGCTCTGATAAAATCGAAATTCCGAGAAAGAAAGAGAAAATATGCAGTTTAACCTATGCTATAAAGAAACACAACTATTTGTTACGTTTTGCATAAAAAAATATGATTCGATTCATTATTATTGTCAGTGTGCGCTGGTGGCACCCTTTTGTTACTTTATAACAAATAAAAAAAAACTAGATGTGCTGCGTGCCTGCAAATGGTATTTTTTTAAAGAGTATTAAATAGAGAATTTTTTAAAACAATTTGGATTTGGCTGTTGCGCTTACTTTTTTTTTTTATTGAACCTAAACTTGAAGTTCATAATTTTTATTTTTGCCTTTGACACGATTTAACGATCTCCCGTTTTTTTGGTATTCGTTTTTTGCACCATATCTTTTTTATTTTACATGGACAATGTATTAGTAATTACAGGAAAAAAAATGGCGTTGATATATCAGTAAACAACGGAGTTATAAGGCATAAATTTTTGGATTTGGCCATTTTTACAAAAAAATTCATTTAAAAAAACCCGTAAGACTTTGTATATAGGTAAGTGACCTTAAACAGGTTCAAAATGAACCTCCCTACCCGAGATAATTTTTTGGCCAATCTTCCGATCTTCCGAACACCCTGTATATTGCAGTTCTTTTTATAGCACATTGTATGAGATATTTCAATGTTTTTTGTGGCAAATAAACCCAGGCCTTAAAAATATAATTAATTTTGATAAGGTTTTGATGAACATTTTTGAACATTGGAGGCACACCAGAGATGAGCGGTTAACTTACATAAAGAATGTTCCAGTTTGTCGATTCTCGCTGAGAGGAGCAAACTAGTTTGGAACTGAATCCATCGACAGGCATTGATGGACGACCCTAGACTTTCCTTTTGTTATGTTTTACAGATATCCCCACTCCTCTCCCACTTTATATTTCAATAAAATAGAATAATAATGTTTTCTACAAAAAGTTTATAAATAATTTTAACTTAGATTTACTCATTTACCGGTGACGTACGAGTAGATTGTTTTAGTATTGAGCCTCAGAAACTTCTTGTCATGTGTTATCTTCTAACCTCATATCGATATAACAAATTATCTTTCATAATCGATATGTTTAATCAAGTTTGGCTGAGTACTCCTCATGGGCAAATACCCTCCCGAGGCAGATAAGATAGTTAGGGGTACATGGTTTTTTCATGAATGGTTGGTTGGAAGCAGATACGTCAAAGATTAGCTGTAAAATGTCAGTTATAGACCAGTTAATAATGAAATTATATTTAAATATATATATTTTTTAATTTAATGTGTTTTGGGCTACTGGAATCAGAATTTTAACTTATATTAGTGTGAGATCAATTAAAAGTGCAATAAAATAAAATCAATTTTACTGTTTCGACGTCACGGCTTATTTTTCAGTTGCCTTTGTCACAGCTAAGCGGAAAACAGCCGTAAAAATTGTTCGTTTCATTTCATTCCACTTTTTTTCTGGCTAGAACAGCAGGTTCAAATATTGCAACAATTTAAAATTTTCTGAATTAAATCAAATTTTAAACAAATTGAAGTCCTCTTATTTACAAAAGCATGAACTGTGATTTCCTTTGCATCAGGAATGTCATAAAAAATGAGTTCACAATTTTTAAAGTAAACTGCTGTGTGCTGTTTCATTTTACGATAACATTTAAAAAGTATTTCTATTAATATCAAAAGACAAAAAATAAACTAACAATTTAAAAAAAAAAATGTCATGTTCAGAGTATCTCGCGCCAAATGTCGAGAAATAAAATATTGTGTTGCGGGCTCCTTCCTAAGGGGCAAACGATCCTACCGGAAGAGATATATAAGTGGTTTTATTTTGTGTTAAGTTTAGCAGTTATATAATTAAAGTAGCCAAAAACACAACCAACCAACTTTCTCACTTTTTCAGTAAAGGTACATTAAGAAGATCCACACATAAATACATCAGAGATTTCTAATGTGGTAGATTGGAAACTCTTAAAAGCATTTCACAAGCTTCTTGGTACGTTGCCAATACAACCTGACATACAGAATAAGAACAGTTAGAGCATATACGAGAAATCACTGAAATCGGTTTCATCACAAAATACAAGAACACAGCAGGTCACTAACAGAAACAATGTTCAGTACTTGTACATTTTAAAACCATCACAGGTGAAACAGGATGTGAATGAGTGTTTTAATGAGTTCCTGATGTGCTATTCTTAAAGATAACTTTACGAAAGGCATTGGTCTAGATTGACAATTTAGATTTTAACATTTATCAATCAGACAATTTCAACATTTATTAGACAAACGTCTACGTTGAGCTTTCGGGCTCCACTAAACCATCCAGTCTTGTAATTGTTGTAAGTAATGTTGCAGAGTCAGTAAAGCCTGTGTGATTTCTGAATGTCTTGTCAGAATTGCAGCAGGTATTATATATAGCAATGAAAAATGTAGGGCTTTACTAGTGTGATTGGCTACGAAAAATAATTTATGTTTACTGAACAGCTGACATCCCAACTCATCCTACCACTGTCCTCACCACTTACGCTGATGACACATGTGTGTTATCAGTAAACAATGATCCCTTCATTGCCTCTCAAACATTCCAATCCCATATCCTAAACCTTCAAGAATGATGTCAAAAATGGAGAATCAAAATAAATCCAAACAAATCCCACCAAATAACGTTTACCCAACGTCGTAAACCTAAGACTTCCTGTCCTACAGTATCCCTTTAATGATATTCCACTAATCCCTGTTGAACAGATCCGCTACCTAGGACTCCACTTGGACAAACGACTAACTTGGAATCCACATATAAGACTAAAACGACAAGAAACTGCCCGTCGTTTCAGACTACTTCAACATTTACTAGACAAACGTTCAAAGCTCCCAATTAATTACAAAAGACTCATTTACGTGACTGTGATTAGACCTATATGGACGTATGGAGTTGAGCTTTGGGGCTCCACTAAACCATCCAATTCACCTCGTATTCAATCCTTACAATCCAAAATCCTTCAAAAAATCCTCAATGCTCCTTACTTTGTCACCAATAAACGTATCCATAAAGATCTTAATGTTCCATATGTTGCTGATTTAGCCCACACCAGATACCTATTCTTTCATAGTGAGCTCCATAACCACTCAAATCCGTTAGTTTCTCAACTTGCTTCCCACTCCATTCCTGATAATCCTCCGAGACATCAGAAACGAAGATGGCCTAGAGACCTTCTAGTGCAGAATTTTTAATAAAGTGCTACTGATGAGTAGTTTTTTTGACGTTTAAACATGTTATTGTAATCGTTGTCAATACATTTACTTGATGTATATATTTTGCATAGTTGTAAATTTCAATCAATTTATTTTTAAAAAAATTATCAATATACTGAAAAAGTTAAGAAAACTACTGCTTTTCCCTAATTGACATTTTAAAATTAAAAGGCTAAATTACATTATTTGATGAATAAGTTAAATAACCAATCAATGCTTATTAGAAATAAACAAAGTTGAGAGAAAATAGGAATTTCAAACGTGACTTTTTTCATTCAAACTAATATTTCTCCTAAACGGCAGGTTCTAGCGAAAAATGTTAAATAACAAAAAATATTTTCCATTAAATTTTTGATAAGAAAACTATTGACAAGTTTACAATTTGGGCAACAATTACAGAGACAGAACATGCCAAAATATTACATGTTTGTAAATATAAATTGTAAAATATTCTTCCTAAGCGTTAGGTCCTAAAGACAAATAATATGTAAAACAAATAAAAATTGTCCATTGATATTTTGACTGGCGTCAAATTTTCGATCCGAGCAACCCCAGCAGTGCTAGGGCATGTCAAATCGTTTAATGTGGAAAAAACGCTGCACGAAAAAATATATACCCCATGTCAAAAAAAAATTCTTTCCCATAATTAGTACACAAACAATCCAATAATGCAAAATGGCTCCCAATATTTCTTCAAGGGAACAATTAGTTATCTAAGAGGAAAGATAAATGTTTGGTGGAAGTTTAAAATAAACTGCAAATCCAAAAGAAACCTAATACAACACTATCCAGTTCCCTCTAAATAAAGAAGATGGCCCCGGGGAAGGAATACTTAAAATGGCGCTTAGTTAATTCTCTTCTGATAGGAAAACTTTTTAATTTACAACTCAACCACTATCTAGATAACCGGAAACTACACCACTAATGTTTCAATGTATCTTACAAAGAATAATTCTTTTCTCATAATTCTACGAAACTTCTAATCACAAAAAAAAAACAACAATATAACAGTATTAATAACTGAAATTATTAAAAACCGAACTGCTGCTTTTATCTTTTGAGTAGCTCATTATAGGCTTTTAATGTTTTTTTTTTTGTTTTTTTAATACTATTTTTTAAAATTCTGAAAGGAAAATCTAAAATAACATAATTTGTAATTCTTATCCTTTAGTAGAAAAATTATTGACTCAAAACATGGAAATATACTCAAAATATATGAATAAAAAACAAAACAAATTGCTTCAAAATTGATAGGATATAAGCAGTTTTTAGAGCCTAAAATTTACAGGGACCCATTACATGAATTCGTTAAAGAAAATATGATTCTTATAGGAAGCATTGCATCTCATGCAATACGTAAATAAATAAGTATTTGCAAACAGCAAATACTCTATAATTAATAATTTTGAAAACTAATTACATTTACTGATAGAAACAAAAAAATAATATTACCGATCGTTCCGTATCAACAAAGGGGTTTTAGGGACATATTTTATTATTTACATATTTAATTAAGATTAAACTATATAAAATGTAATCTAACAGGGCACCATTACTAAAAGTCTATCGAATAGAAACGAAAATGAGAGATGAAAAGTAGAACATATAAAATAAAAATATATATCCTATTATTTAAACGGACAAGCTACAGTGTATTATACACAATGTATGTAACTCCAAAATTAAATGAGTGATGATTCACCCCTATTAAATTGTTGGTGTATATGTATGTAACTCCAAAATTAAATGAGTGATGATTCACCCACATTAAATTGTTGGTATATATGTATGTAACTCCAAAATTAAATGAGTGATGATTCACCCTCATTAAATTGTTGGTGTATATGTATGTAACTCCAAAATTAAATGAGTGATGATTCACCCTCATTAAATTGTTGGTGTATATGTATGTAACTCCAAAATTAAATGAGTGATGATTCACCCACATTAAATTGTTGGTATATATGTATGTAACTCCAAAATTAAATGAGTGATGATTCACCCTCATTAAATTGTTGGTGTATATGTATGTAACTCCAAAATTAAATGAGTGATGATTCACCTCTATTAAATTGTTGGTATATATGTATGTAACTCCAATATCAAATTTTACGAAAATCGGTTGAGTTGTTTTTATGTCCGATTCACCCTCTCCCTCCCCCCCCCAAAAAAAAAAAATTAAATGATCGATGATTCACCCCTATTAAATTGTTGGTGTATATGTATGTAACTCCAAAATTAAATGAGTGATGATTCACCCCTATTAAATTGTTGGTGTATATGTACGTAACTCCAATATCAAATTTTACGAAAATCGGTTGAGTTGTTTTTATGTCCGATTCACCCTCTCCCTCCCCCCCCCCAAAAAAAAATAATTAAATTAGTGATGTTTCACCCCTATTAATTGTTGGTAAATTTGTATGTAACTCCAATATCAAATTTCATCAAAGTTGTTTTTATGTCTGATTTACCCCTTACCCAAAAAAAAAAAAGCTAACTAAAAAAAAAAAAAAAAAACTCGTGGCGATACCACAGTGGTGTGCCCCTTCTTGTACGCCACGAGAGACAGCAAAGAGACGTGGCGAGGGCGTGGCGCGGACTTTTGTCCTCTGTCTTTCCGGTCGTCCGCCCTACTTTTGTCTCTTCCGCGCCACTCCTATTAAACAAACGTTCCAATTCACACAGAACGGACGTGGCGGAGACCTGGCGCGGACTTTTTTTAATAGGACAAACATGGAAGAGAGACGTCTCCGCCCCGTCCGTTCTGTGTGAATTGGGCCTTAGAAATTATATAAATAACTATTTTACAATTTTCGGGTTATAGGTCCTTTATAACGCCTTAGCACCCAAAATTTATAGTCTTCCAAAAATACATAAAACTAACATCCCACTCAGAACCATAGTGTCATTTATAAATTCAGCAACTTTTGGGTTATCTAAATTCATAGCGGGAATTTTAAACAAAGCAAAAACAGATAATGACTGGAATGTCAAAAATTCATTTCAATTTAAAGAATTCGTAGAAAAACAAAAAATTCCGACGGATAATAAATTAATATCCTTAGATTTCATTTCATTATTTACTAACGTGAAAAAAGAAATTGCTATAACGGTGAGCTTAAAGAGATGGAAATGTATTACAAAATTCACTTCTATCCCGAAAACTTTATTCATGAGCGCAATAGAACTATGCTTGGAGACCTCATACTTTACTTATGAAAATGGTTTTTATAAACAGATAATGGGGCTTCCAATGGGTCTGTCACTTTCACCTATATTAGAGGAATTTTGTCATGGATGACCTCATTGATGAGGTCATGAGACAGATTCCATTCAAGATTCAATTTTTGAAGAAATATGTGGATGACACTTTACTAAGCATACCGTCAGAACATGTAAAAGATATTTTACATTATTTTAATAAGGACAAGCATATTAAGTTTACTGTGGAGGAGGAGGTGGGTGCCATAGTATTTTTAGATACCAAACTAGTCCGAGTGAGGGAAGGTATAAAAGTATCCTGGGTAGAAAAAAATAAAAATGGTACCAGAATTTTGAATTTTAGGTCTAACCATAGTTTAAAGATCAAGATAAATAAAGCAAAAACCTTTTTTACCGGGATATATACACACCTTACATATATATATATATACATACACATACATTTACAAACATACATTACATACACATATTTGTATCATTCTGTGCACCTGACAATGCACATTTGTCTTGAAAAAAGATAATGAGTTTGGAAATTATTTCTTTGTTTATGAGAAATAACTGATTAAAGTAGGAACACTTTTGAATTTATATTATACAATACATTTACTTGATGTATATATTTTGTACAGTTATAAATTTCAATAAATGTATATAAAAATATATATATATAAAAAAAAAATCAGTCCTACAATTAATTTAAAAAAATGTTTAGGCATAATTACGAAATAAAATTAACAAGAAATATTGAACTAATGAAACTAATCAATTTAAGATATAAAAAGGTATATTTAAGGAATAAAAATTTATGATTTAAATTTATGAAAATGGTTCTATAATTTTTATGCATACTGTCAAAAATCAATTCAATTTCACCTTTGTTAAAATGTATACAATTTTATATATAAAATCATTATTGTATTTTATTTGTTGATAATCCCATCAACAAATAATAATCTTATTGTTGGTAAATTATAAAATATGTTTGGTTTTTTTCATTAGGGTTATAGGTTTCAAAAAGTAAACAGAAATTATAGAAATTAACAAAACCGTTTCATTTCTTTAAAAATAAATTAATTTTTTACTAAACTTATCTGAAACTGAACTTAACCCGTAAGGTTCAATATCACGTTCCTCCAGGCAGCTTTAATGATTTTTGCCTCAAGTATGTTTTCATTACTCAAACATTGATCCAGCTAATTTGGTTTTTGAATAATTTTTTTTAACTGAATACATTTTCAAAATGAAAATTGAATTTCAGTATCATGCCTTTAAAATAAAACACTACTAATTTCTTGCCAAGATTCTAAAACACAGTTCAATTTGCCAAATTCTTATTAATTTCTTAATATAAATTTATATATAAATCTACTTACATATAGTTGCGCTGACGTTGCTATATTCAAAAGAACTGTTAACCACACCAATAAATTAAATATTAATAATCACTTTTACAGACTCGTAATCTAAGGCTAGCTAAAAAACTCGTTGAGTTTATTGTTTAAGTTGGTTTTTTTCCCCCAGTTTTCCATAGTTTTAAGTGTTTTATTTTAGTATACAAATATTTTATGATGGTATGAGATTCTATGTAATACAATTTTATTGCATTGTCATTGGTGCTTGGCCCGTTTGCAATGTTTCAAGTTAATCAGATAGCTGTAAATAGGTGAAAATTACAATGAAAGATTCAGTTAGGGTAAATAAATTTTTATTTTTTTTCATATTCGATATGCTTCTGTTGGTCGTAAAAGATTATAAACATTTTTTTTTCTAACAAGAAAATAAAAATTCAGAATGTCTGCGGTAAGAGAAAGCTTTGCCAGAACTCAAAACGTTAATGAAATATCTCAGAACTTAGGTAAGACTATTTCAAACAATAAAATTACCGAGAAAAAAAAAATCATTCAATTTTTGCGCATTTGAATGAAAATATATTATAAGTGAAAACTCTTTATAAGGAACTTCCTCATTGAAAAGACAATTTAATTGTAATAAAAAAAAATATTGATTTACGATTACAAAAACTGTTATATATTGTTACATCTACTGCAGTAAACATATGTTTTAAAAACCTTTATATGTTTAAATACAAATCATACGGGGATTCAAAGCAAATAAATAAAACTAATGTTTGGGTAAAATTTATGTGCAATTTATTTATCTATTTTATGTATTCTCACGAGTTGTGAGCAATTAGCAGAAATGATAAATATTTTGGAAACCACAATGAAATTCACTATTTTTAATTTCTAAAAAATTTTGGCATTAAAAAGTTCTTTTGACGGAACTTATAATGGAAATAGAAGGTTTAAAAAAAAATCGTTTTAAAAAACATTCCAAAAATTCGAACAAATGGAATACTGCCTAATGTTTTTTAAAAATATTTTTATTTATTTTATTTATTTTAGAATGATTAAAATGATTATATGTAAGTAAATTTATATTTATTAATATAAGTAGCCACATTAAGGCTGTCATAAAATAACAGTGGGTTTAATTTTAAAATATTGTAAAAAAACTTGTTTAGAATTTAGAAAGAAAAAAACCCGTTTCAATAGCAAACCGAATTAAACCTATCTTAGACAAAATCTAATGATCTATAACTATTAGTATTTAACATATTTTGATCGGATTAACCATTTTTGTGTTATAGACTCTTAAAAATGATCAAAACTAACTTTCTGAGAAAGTTGGCAAAATTGTTCGATATTTGACAATCGATTGTAGCTAGACCCCTAAATCAAGTTCAGTTTAAGAGTTATGTTTAGAGGCACGATTTAATTAACTTTAATTTTGTAAATAACACATTTTTCGATTTAAAGCAGTTTTGTATATGTTTTTTGCAAAAATCTGAAAAAAAAAAAAAAAAAAAAAAAAAAAAAAAAGAAGTGCAAAAATGTTGGGTTTTTTGGTTGTTTTTTTTTTATTTTTTTTTTTTTTTTTTTTTTTTTTTTTTTTTTTTTTTTTTTTTTTTTTTTTTTTTTTTATTTTTTTTTTTTTTTTGTTTTTTTTTTTTTTTAAATTTTTTTTTTTTTTTTTTTGTGTTTTTTTTTTTTTTGTTTTTTGGGGGTGTTTTTTTTTTTTTTTTTTTTGTTTTTTTTTTTTTTTTTTTTTTTTTATTTTTTTTTTTTTTTGTGTGCCCCCCAAAAATTTCTCCTTATCAAATGTAGTCACATTTTTGAAATTTTATTCTCAGAGCTCACCTGGACCATACCAGATCATAAAACCTACTACTTCAACTTTTGCAAGGCAGACCCCCTTTTGGGGGCTGTTTAAAAAAAACTACCAATAACTTTTGGTTTATAATTTTAAATTAGGAGAAAAAAACGGACAATATGTTGCACAGACATATGCAATGAAAAATACTTATTCTAATAAAATTAATAAAAGAATATTTATAAAAAGAATTATAGAAAAAAAAATTGAAAAAAACAAGCTTTTATAGCAAACCTAACTAAAAAGCTAATTATGGTGAACAATTTGCAGGAGTCAGACCTTTTAATTTTTTAAGTTCAAGATTCGAAACTAATATCCCTGTACAATTCGTGATTTTCTTGCATTTTTAAAACAGTTTATCCAAAATCACCCAATAATTTTTTTTTTTTTTTTTACAAATCTCTGAATAAGAATGGAACATTTTTTTACATTGAACATCTTATCTTGCACAAAATATAATGATCTAAAACATTTAGTAATAACATTTTTTGATTTGATTGGCCATTTCTGCGTTATAGGCTCTTAAACATGACCAAAATTAACTTTTTAATGTTGACAAAATTCTTCAATGTTGATTGATGTGGCTAAACGCTTAAATTAAATTAAGGAATGTCTTAAGATGCACAATTTAACAAACTTTACTTTTGTAAATAAAATATTTTTCGATTGAAAGCATTTTTCCAAAATCTGAAAAAAGTTCAAAAAGTTTGGGATTATTTGCCCCCCAAACATTTTCCCCTTATCATGTTTCGTTTTCTTTTTGATATTTTATTTTCAGGACCTACCTGGATCAAATAAAAACATAAAACCTACTACTTCAAGGCAGACCCCCCATTTTGGGGGCAAGTTAACTATACTCAATATTAAAATATTAGAACAAAGAAACGTGTGCAAAGTTTCAAGTAAATCAGATTGCTGAAATAGGTGAAAATAAAGATGGAAGATTCCGTTACATACAGGTCAACTTAATAAAAGGTGTATTAAAAACGTTGAACCTAAATATCGATGTCAAAAAGGTAAATATTTGTATTTTTAGCTGGGGCTGTTTCTCTTCTTTTTTTGTTTCTTTGTGACAAGTTTCTTCAATGTTTTTGTTTACAAAACTAGTTTCATAATTTTTACCGAAAAAGTAGAGCCCTATTTTCTGCGAATCCTTTCATTAAAAAAAATATTAGTAATTTTTTTTATAGAACCCTTAAGAAAACATGGGATAGAAAATGTTTAGAAGTCCAAACTTAATAAGTTTTTCATTTAATTTAATATCAATAGAAATCTGTATTAATCATAGAAGATTTTTTATAAATAATATTCATATCAATTAGTTTAGGTTCCTCTTTACAGATATCAGACTTTTCTTTTCTCCCAAAATATGATTTCAACGACTGAAAATTATTCAAATGAATTAGGTTTTTGAATATTTCTTTTAACAGAATACAATTTTCTGAGCCCTTCCTTCCAAAAAAAGCAATGTAAGTTTTTATTTTACAATATTCTAAAGCTTAGTTCACTGTTATTGTATGAAAGATTATCTGTAGCGTAACTATGGAGGGTTTATTACTGTACGTTATATAGGTGTATAAACCTCTTATGGATTTCAGTATAAATTAGCTTATGGATTTTTCTCTCTACTTAGCAGATAATTTATTTTCTAAAAACTTTTTCTTAATAATCTAAACAATAATTAATTTAAATTAATTTGATTTCAGAATATTTATATGTAAATATATTTTTAAGATAAGCGGAATATGAGTCAAGTATTCTACCTTTTGACATAGATATGTCTTTTAGTTGCGGATCTATACTTTTTTGGTGTAACGCTTTTTTCAAAGTCAAAAATGGTGCTACTTATATTAATAAATAAAAATTTCTTTACATATAATCATTTTAATCATTCAATAATAAATAAAAATATATTAAAAAATATTAAAAAAAAAAAAAAATTAGGTAGTATTCGTTTTGTTCGAATTTTTAGAATAGTTTTTTTAAAACGCTTCTATTAACTTTTTATTTTTATTTTAAGTTCCGTCAAAATAATTTAATTTAAAACCAAAATGACATGCAGAGCTTTATTTTTTAGAAATTAGAAAATGGTGAATTTTGTTCTGGTTTCCAATATATTAATAATTTCTTCTTATTGTTCACAACCCATGAGAATGGGTAAGTAAATTATATTGAATCTTTTTTTTTCTCGGTAATTTGATTGTTCGAAATAGTCTTACCTAAGTTCTGAGATATTTCATTAACATTTTGAGTTCTGACAAAACTTTCTCTTACCGCAGACATTCTGAATTTTTATTTTCTTGTTAGAAAAAAAAATGATGTTTATAATCGTTTACGACCAACAAAAGTATATCGAATATGAAAAAAAAAATTCAAATATAAAAATTCTCTAAATAAAAATTTATTAACTTGACTTGTATGTAACGGAATGTTTCATCGTAATTTTCGCCTATTTCCTAGCGAACTCATTTACATTTAAAAGTTTGCACACGTTCCAATACACCAATGGCAATACAATAAATGCATAACTTTCTTCTAATATTCTCACTTAGTATAATTAAATTACACCCGAAATGGGGGGTCTGCCTTGAAGTAGTAGGTTTTATGTTTTTATTTGATCCAGGTAGGTCCTGAAAATAAAATATCAAAAAGAAAACGAAACATGATAAGGGGAAAATGTTTGGGTGGCAAATAATCCCAAACTTTTTGAACTTTTTTCAGATTTTGGAAAAAAAAAAACATATAGAAAAATGCTTTCAATCGAAAAATATTTATTTACAAAAGTAAAGTTTGTTAAATTGTGCATCTTAAGACATCCTTAATTTGATTTAAGCGTTTAGCCACATCAATCAACATTGAAGAATTTTGGTAACATTAAAAAGTTAATTTTGGTAATGTTTAAGAGCCTATAACGCAGAAATGGCTAATTCAATCAAAAAATGTTATATACTAAATGTTTTAGATCATTATATTTTGTGCAAGATAAGATGTTCAATGTAAAACTTTTTCCATTCTTATTCAGAGATTTGTCAAAAAAAAACAAAAATTGTTGGTTGATTTTGGATAAACTGTTTTAAAAATGCAAGCAAATCACGAATTGTACAGGAATATTAGTTTCGAATCTTGAACTTAAAAAATTAAAAGGTCTGACTGCTGCAAATCTTTCACCATACTTAGCTTTTTAGTTAAGTTTGCTATAAAAGCGTGTTTTTTCTATTTTTTTTTTTTCTATAATTCTTTTTATAAATATTATTTTATTAATTTTATTAGAATAAGAATTTTTCATTGTACATGTGCAACATATTGTCCGTTTTTTATTTCCTAATTTAAAATTATAAACCAAAATTTACAGGTAGTTTTGTTTTTTCTTTTTTTTACATTCTACAAATCATTGCTATCAGTTGTTTCTTTATTATTATTTTTTTTTTTTAAGATTATGGAATTATTTGTGTTCTATTTTTATTTTTGGTAATGAAACCAAATGAAGGGCAAATTATTTTTAATGTGATGGACAACATACTGAGCAAGTTATGTTGAATTTAATTTTTTTTTTTCTTTTTAATTTTCCCATAAATAAAAGAATACTTTAAAACAAAAACCACAAAAATTTGAGGATTATTATATTCCATAACAGTATTTCTTTTATTTATTTTTTTTTCTTATGAAATTCTATAATTATTGTGGTTTTCTGCCAACCTGAGAATGCACCTCTTAATTTTTTTTCCTTCACATAAAGGTATCTCTTGTCGATTTTAAAGCCCCTATAGATGATACGATGAGATAATTAAATTACATTGACGAAAATTGACTACCTTGAGGGTCAGTTTGGGTCGCCGACGATGTTTTTAGACGACAGAGGGCGCGACGAACGAAGCTCCCTACAGAGAAGCGGCGTGCAGACTGAAGCAGCCCTTCCCCCACCACCGCTACCACGGCTTACCTGATCAGTTCTCTCAGTCAACACTCGTCTCTCTTTTAATTTCTAATCACTTAATTTAAATACTGAATAGTTCAATGGAAAGATTTTTTTCCAATAGAGAATTGCATAACGACACCTGCTCCTCGGTATTCGCCGAGGCAGAAGCGAACCTATCTAGAGGATGTTCAATGGTAGACGAATGTTTAGGAGATTAACAACCAAATCAAACTGACACATCACGTGATCACTAGCAAATAAAATATATTTGCTATAATATAACAAAAAAATCTATTTCTCCCTGATTAGTGAAACTATAGATCTTGGATTTGTCTATATAAACACCCCATCAAAAGTGTTGCAACACTGAAATAATTCTCGAGATTTTCCTGATGTTTACCTTAATCCATACTTGGTTTATATTCATATTAATATTAGCTTTATATATTCGTATTTATAGCTTTAATAGCAACTTAATTTAAAATAAGTAAAATACTAAAACGACAAGAAACTGTCCGTCGTTACAGACTACTTCAACATTTACTAGACAAACGTTCAAAGCTCCCAATTCATTACAAAAGACTCATATACATGACTGTATTATTAGACCTATTTGGGTGTACGGAGTTGAGCTTTGGGGCTCCACTAAACCATCCAATTCACCTCGTATTTAATCCTTACAATCCAAAATCCTCAATGCTCCTTACTTTGTCACCAATAAACTTATCCATAAATATCTTAATGTTCCATATATTGCTGATTTAGCCCACACCAGATACCTATCCTTTCATAGTAAGCTCCATAACCACTCAAATCCTCAAGTTTCTCAACTTGCTTCCCACTCCATCCCTGATTATCCTCCGATACGTCTGAAACGAAGATGGCCTAGAGACCGTCTAGTGTAGAATTTTTAATAAAGTGCTATTGATGAGAAATTTTTTAAAAGTTTAAACATGTTATTGTCAATACATATACTTGATGTATATATTTTGTACAGTTGTAAATTTCAATAATATTATTTATTAAACGTGAGACAGTAAGGATTAGACACATCAGTGCTTTTCCCTGTTAATAACAAACGGTGGAATTTTAGATTATTTTTTTCAAATTTCCTTCAGTCCATGTTTATCATTCTTTTCGTTATTTACAAGTATGCCAAGACTGGTGGAAGCAGTCTTTCAAGCCAGAGGGGGCAATATGTCTTATATTTATTTTTTTTTTTTTTTTTTTTTATAATAATGGCCCGTCCCTTGTTTTTAAAGCAACTACCCATTGGTAGCAGTTATAAAGGTTCTATATAATGGAGTACTATATTAGAAGGTCCCGAGGCCATCATCTTTTCAGGGGCCTCGGAGGGTTATCTGGAATGGAGTCAGAAGCAAGTTGTGATACTAATGGATTTGAATGGTTGTGGAGTTTGTGCTATGAATGGATAGATATATGGTATGAGCTCTGTCAGAAACGTAAGATATATTAAGCTCTTTGTGGATAAGTTTGTTTTTGACGAAGTAAGGAGCATTTATGACTTTTAGAAGGATTTTGGTTTGAAACTAAATAGGAGAAATAATTTATTACTTTGATTATTATTGAAGTAATTATAATTATTAATTATTTATTGTAATAATAATTTATTACAAATTAATATTTACATAATATACAAACAGAACCACATATTAGATTTGATTGTTAAGTATTTACAATTTTTATTTTATTCTTCAAACCCAGAACACATCTCTAATCCGTTCTGTAATCCTTGTTTACAAGGCTGTTCTAATAACTGAAGCTTATTACATTACAATTTCATTTTCATTATATTCAACAAAATCCTGTCAGCAACGGAAGTGAGGCAGTTATTGCTAGAATTATGTCATCTATAACAATCATATTTTAAAATGTTCAACTGCAAAATAAAACAAAAAATTGTAAGTACATAACAATCAAATATTGTATGTGTTGTTTGTATATTATGTAAATATTAAAATGTAATAAATTATTTTCTCTCCTAATTAGTATATATAAATATATAATTTGTTTTATTGGTATCTATATATATTCATACGTATCTTAAGTTTTTTAGGGTGCTGAAATGCGATTCTTGAAATGAAAAGCTAAAATTGTTCAAGTAAAGTGCATTCAATATATTTTTTTCACAAGAACCGACATCGGATTCGAATTCAGCATTCACAAGAACCCTTAAATACAAAATTTCATACAAATTTTGTATATTTTGTATACAAGAAAAATACAAATTTTTAAGCTTTAAAATTTGCCTGACCTGGTAGGCAACTTTAGACTGTTTACTGACTTTAGACGGTTTAACGTATCAACTTTATTTTTTTTACACAAAATATAGGGTGGTAATAGGCTTGAAATGTATTTGGTTTCATCATCCTATCTGGTCTCAAACTCAAGTTAAAAATCAAAATGTTTTTCGTATTTTCCAATTTTTTTAATAGGTTTTCGTTCATCGAATTTTACATTTATATACATCAACAAAAGCCGAGACTCTCCTCTTTCCAGCGATACCAGTGAATTGCCTGACAAAGTAATGGCGATTTAAAGGTATGTAACCAATAATCGGTTTAAAAATTTCATTTTTCTCGAAGGTGAAAAAAAATGATATTTTTGATTTTGTAGAATAAGCGTTTTTTTAATGTTTTTAAGGGTGCGGAATTAGAATCTGACGTCAATTTTAGTGTAAAAAAATCTATAGAGGTATTTTGCTTGAAAATCTAATATTTTTTTTAGAATTTAATTAACCTAAACCAAAATCTATGGAGCGCTGTATTTTTCCTTAAATTCGCAATCAAAACTAAAAATCTTGGTGCAAGAATCATGTCGATATCACTTTTTAAACTCGAGATAAAAAATAAATTAGTTTAATGCTTTTTTTTTTTTTTTTTTTTTCGGCTTCTAGGGCCATTGGTCGGAACGGCAAAATACGTGTCTAATATTTTTTGACCAGGAACCTCGAAAAAAATTGCCAACAAGATCCGAGAGAGACTGAGCGTGTCCTCCCCCCTTGTTAGTTAACAATATCGTTATTTAATATTAATGATAAATCTATTTATTTAAGCATTGATTTTAAAGTTGATATGATAATGAGTTTCCATTGTATGTTGAAATAATTTGAATGTAAATTGAAAGTAAACATGAATTATCCAATATTGTTTTCCGCTTTATCTTCATCATCAATCGCCCTGAAAGCTGCAGCTCCGTATCCATCTATTTCAATGGGCTACTCTGTGTATATCATCGCACGCTGTGTACAGGAAGGTTATAGGGAGGTTATTAGTAGTTGCAGGTTATTGAAATGTAATCTTTTAATTGAATATTCATGTAAATTACATTACACCGGACTCAAACGACAGGGAATCGTTCGTCGTTATAAACTACACCAACCTTTACAAGGCATGTGTTCAAAGCTCCCATTAAACTTCAAAAGAATTATTAACATGGCGGTGATTAGGCTCATTTGGAAATACAGAGTTGAGATTTAGAGCTTCACTAAACCTTTTAATTCTCACTCAAGGTACACCAATATGGTATAGAAGGATCAATACAATTAGGATTGATGAATTAATTGCCACTTCTATTGATATTATTTTATTAGAAAACTAGTTTCGAATGCTAAACATTCATTTTCAGTTCTAAAACATACAAAATTTTTTCATCACATCAGTATTATGTTACATAGATTATATATACTAAAGTTTTTAAAAGATCTTATAATCATAAAAGCGAACAAAGGGAACACCGCAGTAATTATAGAAAAAGAGTTATATAAAAATAAAATCTATGACTTCATCGAAAAAAACAGCTTCCCCACTATAAAAAAAACTCGCTAAGAAATTTAACAATCGGGAGTTAATAAATAATAGTATTTTAATAACTGATAATATAAAATACAACCTGATAGCAATGAATCCTTTCCGCCCCGTCTCTACGGCCTACCCAAAATACATAAAGCAGACATTCCAATAAGACCAGTAGTTACCTACATTAATAGCTCCATATACAAACTTGCTCATTATTTAAACAACATCTTCAAAACAAAAATTTCTTTTTCCCCACGAAATACAATAAAAAGTTCAATAGAATTATAGCCATCAAAATTAAAAACGTAAATGTTCCAGACAATGCAAAGTTAATATCATTCGATGTCACAAATCTGTTTACCCGTATCCCACCTTCAGAAACAATAGAAATTTCAGAAGAACTAATCTTTCTGTCTAATCTTCAACCACTAGAAAAATTAGACTTTTACAATTTAATGACAGTTTGCATAAAAAATAATTATTTTCAATTTAACAATGCATTCTATAAACAGGAAGAAGGCCTACCTATAGGGTCCCCTCTCTCACCCCTTCTGGCTAATCTTTTGATGGACAAATTAGAACGGAAAATCCTTTATTCAAAATTAGCTCAACACATCATATTCTGGTATCGCTATGTTGATGACATAATTTGCCTATGGTCTGGGACGACCAGGCAAATCAATAGTTTCTTAAATGAAATAAACCAAATCCATCCTTCAATTAAATTCACACTGGAGTTAGAGAACAACTTTAAATTTTTAGACATGGATATTTCCATAAAAAATAAACAACACGAATTTAATATATACAGGAAACCCACATACACAGATGTAGTTACCATATAGACAACAATGCCAAGAGACCACTAACACACAAACTCGCACCATTTCATATCATGATATACCGCATTTTA
Organism: Euschistus heros; assembly: GCA_003667255.2. Classification (NCBI taxonomy): domain Eukaryota; kingdom Metazoa; phylum Arthropoda; class Insecta; order Hemiptera; family Pentatomidae; genus Euschistus; species Euschistus heros. The sequence goes on along the minus strand of RCWM02000473.1, from coordinate 676,426 downwards.
AATATACCGCTAAATGAACGAAATTATAACAAAGAAATACAAACAATTCACACTATAGCTAACAACAACGGATACAATAAAACCACAATCGATAATATTTTAAGAAAACAACAACATAAAAAAAACTATGAATAATAAATACAAAACACACCCAGAGGATAAAGCTACCCCTAAAAAATATATTTTGATACCATACTACGGCCCAATATCCACTAAATTTGGGAAATAATAAAAAAAATTAGGTTTAAACCCTGCATTTAACATAGATAAACCACTGCCATCATACTTCCCTTCACCGAAAGACAAAATATACCCTTTCCAAAAAAGCGGCGTATACGAATTAAAATGTAATGACTGTGAAGCAAAATACACGGGGAAAACTGGACGATCGGTAAATTAAAGAGTAAAAGAACATATAAGAGCATACACTAATAAGACCCAAAACTGCAATCTCGCTATCCATCTAAAAGAAAATTCTATCAAAATAGAAAATAGCCTAAAATTAAATACTTTTGAATCACTAGAAATAATAAAATCGTTTAAAACCGATCCAGATTTTTGTTTAAATGATCAGATTAACATATCCAATAGCTCCATTTTAGTTTTGTTTCCCAAAGGAACGGAAAAATCCAATAAGTCATAAGGGAAACCCCATTGTAAATCAAAAACGTAATCTACCTGCCCCCCCCCCCTTTGCTTCTCACGAATTCAGTGTTTTAGTTACCTCGAAAGTGAGTGCCCATGCTAGATTTCTTGTCTTACCTTTTTAAAAACTTTAGTATATATAATCTATGTAACTTAGTACTGATGTGTTGAAAATTTTATTGTATGTTTTAGAACTGAAGATGAATGTTTAGCATTCGAAACTAGTTTTCTAATAAAATAATCTCAATAGAAGTGGCAATTAATTCATGATCCTAATTCTTTTAATTCTTCTTGTATCCGATCCTCACAATCGAAAATCCTAAATGCTGCTTATTATGTCACAAACAAACTTAGCCATTACAATCTTAATGTTCCGTATAGGGATGGGTATCGATATAAGATAATATCATTACCTCTATATTATAAAGGTACAACATACAACTACATATATACAGGGTGAGTATCTCTTAGCGTAAAAAAAAAAAATTGGGTGAAACTAGATCAAAAGTGTAGCCAAATGCCGCAGACCTCACCTTTCTATTCCAATCCGTTGCAGATATATGGTAAATAAACGATTTTTTGGAGGAAAGCATGTTTTTTTTTACGATAAAAGCTGTAATATCTCCATTTTGTTTAAATATTTTTCAAATATTGATCACATTTTCGGATTTAGCAATAAATTTCCTATAAGATCGGAGTAATTTAACCTTGAATTTTACAAACTTGGGACCTAAAAAATATCTTTATCTTCACCTAATTTAGGGAAGTTACAATTTCTTATAATACTTCAGCGCTCACTGCTTTTCATAAAAACAATCCACAAAACTGCAAAGCTCTCAAAAACTTACAAATTTAATAAGCTTTCAAATGATATGTTAAAAGTAATGATTTTGTTTTAATTTCATGGAGAAATTTACTTTTGAAACCGAAAAAACATGGTGTTCTCATTTAGCATACAAATCAGGTACTTTGGTAAATAAGACATTATGATAATCGCTTGATGAAAATCTGTATTTTAAATAAAAGAAACACTTCATTAGAATAAAAAGCAAAGAAAAAATTTGTTAATTTGAAAATAAAAGAATCACTGTCAATAAAGCGCCGCCAGAGTCCGTTATTTTATTAAATTTTCAAAATGTCCTCCATTATTTCGAATGCAGCTTCTTGCTCTCTTTCTCACAGCCCCTACGGTCACTGCTAAAGTCAGACGCTGTTGCAATTTGGCTCCGGCCTCCAGAATTCTCGTCTTTAGGACCTCAATGCTGGTCACTTCTCTGGCATATACCTCGCTTTTTATGTAGCCCCACACATAAAAGTCCATTGGAGCTAAGTCAGGTGACCTAGCTGGCCAATGTATCACACCATTTCTACCTATCCAGGTCGAATATCGTTGGTTCAGCCATTCCCGTACTGCTGCCGAATGATGTGGAGGAGCACCATCGTGTTGGAATATTATGTTTTGCTGAACATCAAGTGGAATGTCGTGAATAAGTTGTGGTAGAATATTTTGTAAAAAATCCAAATAACTTTCTCCATTCAATCTGCTGGGCAAAAAATGTGGCCCAATGAGTCGGTCCCCTATTATCCCAGCCCACACATTCACTGTAAAACGATGCTGGAAAGATGCTTCTTGAACCATATGTGGGTTTTCAGCTGCCCAGTAGTGCCGGTTGTGGACGTTAAAAATTCCTTCCCTTGTAAAAAGAGACTCATCTGTCCATAAAATTTTCCTCAGAAACTGGTGTTCTTGAATGTCTCTATTTAAAAGCCAGCGGCAAAATTGTATTCTATGTACATGATCATTAGGTTCTAGCCCTTGTACTTGTGTGAAATGATATGGGTGAAAATGTTCTCGGTGCAAAATGTTGATAACTGACCTTTGGGAGATACCAATTTCACGGGCCAAGTCTCTTGATGAAACACTGGGATTTTCATTTACTATATCAATAATTTCCTCTTCGAGTTCAACATCATGAGGAACTTGTCCCAATTCTTGACGTAACTTATGAACGGAACCTGTTTCAGATAAACGTTGATGAGTTCGTGAAAACACTATCGTAGAGGGGAGGCGCCTATCTGGAAACCTAAGTTGGTACTCCCGCCGCGCTGCACTCGCGTTTCCATTACAAAAACCATACAAAAAATGTATGTCAGCGTACTCACCATTTGTGAACGTTGCCATCTTCGCAGGTGTATTGCCAAACAGAAAAAAATAATCCCAATAAATAAAATGGGCCCTCAAGCTAAGGATAAGCAATATTAGCAAGGGTCTTTCTAATGATAGTGACACTTTTATCTCTGTAGCTTCTTAATTTCCAAATCAAACTTTCAATCATTAATCAAAATAAAAATAAAATAATAAACAATAATCCCCTCCCATTTCAAAATAAACAGGAAAATAACTATGAAATAGCGATAATGTGCTTAGTACTGAGAGAGGTCAAAGTCGCTGTTGTTATTATGAATACCTGAACTGGCCTAAAATTTATGTCAATAAATATTATATTTTTTCTTTGCTTTTTATTCTAATGAAGTGTTTCTTTTATTTAAAATACAGATTTTCATCAAGCGATTATCATAATGTCTTATTTACCAAAGTACCTGATTTGTATGCTAAATGAGAACACCATGTTTTTTCGGTTTCAAAAGTAAATTTCTCCATGAAATTAAAACAAAATCATTACGTTTAACATATCATTTGAAAGCTTATTAAATTTGTAAGTTTTTGAGAGCTTTGCAGTTTTGTGGATTGTTTTTATGAAAAGCAGTGAGCGCTGAAGTATTATAAGAAATTGTAACTTCCCTAAATTAGGTGAAGATAAAGATATTTTTTAGGTCCCAAGTTTGTAAAATTCAAGGTTAAATTACTCCGATCTTATAGGAAATTTATTGCTAAATCCGAAAATGTGATCAATATTTGAAAAATATTTAAACAAAATGGAGATATTACAGCTTTTATCGTAAAAAACATGCTTTCCTCCAAAAAATCGTTTATTTACCATATATCTGCAACGGATTGGAATAGAAAGGTGAGGTCTGCGGCATTTGGCTACACTTTTGATCTAGTTTCACCCAATTTTTTTTTTTACGCTAAGAGATACTCACCCTGTATACAAGAAAGTAACAAAGCCTTATTAAAGAGGTTTAAATAAGGAAAGTTGCAGTAAATTGACTGAACTAATAGCGGACCTTATCAACATAATTTTAAAAGGTGACCCTATACCACAAGATAGGAAGCTAGGATATACCACTTCAATATTCAAGGAAGGAGATAGAAAAGAGCCCAGTATGAAATTACTAGACAGAACTATCAAGAACATGTTAGAGAACGAATTTGATCAAACCGAAGAGCAATGTGGTTTTTACAGCTGGGAGATCCTGCATTGACCACATACTTACATTAAGACAGATTTTAGAAAAACAGACCGAAAAATCTAAGAGATTAGTTGTAATTTTCATATATCTTGAAAAATCCTATGACAGCGTCCCACGAAAATTACTATGGGAATCTCTTGAACAATCCAATATCAACTCTGATTTAGTGAGGGTGATAAAGGAAATTTATTGAGAAAACAAATCCAAAGTAAAAATTGGCTCACTGATATCGGCTTTCTTCAAGGATGGTGCATGTCTCCGACTCATTGTCAGTTTAAGATATATGTTGACAGATGTCTAGAGAAGTGGTCACAATGATGCTGCAAAATGGGAACCCCAATGAAAAATACACATCTATTTCAGCTACTATTTGCTGATGACCAGGTAATCATTGCACAAGATGAATTTGATATTGCATTCATGTTCAGAAAATTAACCGAACAGTATGAGAGGTGGGCCCTAAAGATAAACTATGACAAGACAAAATATGTCAACAAAAAACGATAAGTGACCCAGTTCTAACAAAGTTAAGTAGGGTCAACCAATCCTGCTATCTAGACACTATTCTCGAAAGCAATGGGAGAGCGACAGAAGAAGTGAAAAAAAGAATAACAGATGGAAGGAAAGATATCGGAATGTTAAATTCAGTCCTCTGCACTGCCAACATATGTACTAATATAAAAAAAAATAATATATAAGGCCCTGGTAACATAATGCTATACACCTCAGAAACATGGCCTCTAGAACAATTACAAGGAAAAAGATTTCTGGCTGTGGAGATGGATTTTTGGAGGAAATCAGCAAGAATTCAACGAATCCGGAATGAGATCATAAGAGAAAGAATGAAAGTTAAGAGGAAAATTCTGGAGGAAATGGAGGGAAGGAGACTGAGATGGTTTGGCCATATTAAAAGAATGGAGAATATAAGAATCCCCAAAATAGTTAAGGGTAGGAGGAGAGGTAGGCCTCGCATCAGATGGAGAGATGTTGTGGTTGAAAGTATGGCTGGCCGAGGACCTATATTATATAAATAAAACGTTTTAAAATGACATATTTTTATTTCAAATTGCATAGAAATCCTAAGATTGATGAATGATCTAAAATTAATATCATGTTTTGGTTTAAAAAAATGTATATATTTTTTAAATGGTCTTATTTGAAATTTATTGTGTAAAAACTAAAATAATAATAGAAAAAAAAGATCATTTTATATATCAGTCTTATTTATATAATATAGGTGAGGAAAATTTTTTAACTAAAAAACTGATATTATTTTTAGATTCCTCATCTCAAAAAACATGTAGAAATTTAATTTTTTCGAAATCAAAAATAATTTTTTTTTACCTTTAAAATTTTGTAGGATTTTAGAAGGCAAGGGGCTGTCAATTTCTGAAAAAATGTAAATAATTTGCGCTATCTCACATATTTCGCAACCGATTAAGACAAAATTTTAAGGTCATCTAGAAGCCTTAAAACTGCATAGTTTAGCTCAAATCCGGAGGTTGTAGGATTTTCCCTTATTGAAATATCTCAAGTTATAGCTGACCTTGGATTTTTTCATTCACATCAGTTTTTGTCCACTAAAATCGAGAGTAAATCCAATGTTATAGGCATGGATAAAAAGCAGAATGTATGCTGATTCTAGCGATTCTATTACTATTGCAATCGGTTGAACACAGCAGTTGTTATGGCCGGTAGAAAATGTTAATGAAATCTCAATTTCAAAATTTTAACCTCCTGGAAAGGGGTAAAAAATCAATATTTTTTGATTTTGATAAAATTTCACATATAAGGGTTTTATGGTGTGTTAAATCGAGATTTGAGGTCAGTTTTTAATAAAAAAAAGTTTCCACTGATTTACAGCGGATTTCCTTGGAATTTTGTCATTTTTTTAGAGTTTTTGAGCACCCTAAAGCCGGGTGGTGTCTTGAGCATAACCAAAGTATTTTTATATCAAATACCTTACATAACTTCAATTAAACGTGAAAGAATCATTTCTCTATCTTGACTGAGAGCTGAGAAAAAAAATAAAACGTGATTTTCATATTTTATTTTTTTTCCCGGCTCCCAATGCCCATTGGTGGCTATAACTCTAGTTTTGCACTATTATAGGTCCCTACTACCCACACACAAATCGGCATTCAAATCTGTGAGTTACAACTGCAAACGTCCCCTTGTAAGTTGAAACATTTTGTAATAGTTACTTTTCCTACAATCCACAGAGTTAAATTGTTAACTTCATAATAATGATATGGGTCATTCTACCATTACATACGAATTTGATTGATCGTGGTTTCTATATGAAATTTCTTGTAACCCAACTGTAACAAGTAGCTGCAAGGTACTTATATCTTGAACGTAAAATAGTTGTCCCATGGTTATTGATTTGGTTTCATGGTTAAATTTGAATTCAAAACATTAAAATCTATTTGCCCCACGTGTCCCATAACATGAGTTGGTACGTTAAAAGCGAATAAGTTCTCCATTTTTGCAATTATTAACATAATTTTTTTTCTAGTACCTCAGGTAAGTTGCAATATATTGAATTTTATAACTGAAACTGGGGCTATATATATCTTACAATAAGAAGAATGACTTCTAATGCCTGTGTCCCATAGGGGCAATCTATTTCCCGCACATTTTTTTAAAAAACCCGCCGAAGCATAACCAAGAATCATTCCATAATATTTCAAGCTGGCACCATTGCAGAAGCTTCCCGTCAAACTGAGTGTCACCTAACTTCGTATTTTCAAATTTCCTTTGTTAGTAGTCCTACGATTGTGTCAAATCAAGTGTTCCAATCGTGTCATTCATAATTCTATTTCCCTCGTATAATGATTTTTCAAAGAAGGTAACTTTGATTCTTGTTTTTCATTGAATTATATGTTTCCCATGTAGTTGAGGGGTCCATTTGTTTGTTTTTTAAATGTGTGTGATGTTAGTCTTAAATCAAATCAAAATTCTATTTCCCTCACACCTAAAGTGAGGGAAATAGATTACAGCAGGAAAACTGTAAATGAAATAAGATAAAAAAAAAATTACATATATCTCCACTATATATTAATTTAATATAATATTCATTATATTGATCTAAAGTTTAAATGTATATTCTAATGTCTTACCATTTTAATTTTTATCTTTCAAGTTTTATGTTTAAATGTTTAATTAATATTAACTAATATCTTTTAATCGACTAGTTGATATCATACTCATTAACAATTCTTTTACTATAAACATTTTATTATTTGAATTGCGACTTTTTTTTTTTCAATTTCCCTCACACCCTCTCGGTTTCCCTCACTCATCATGATCATAAATGTGCATAAAAAAAAACTATTTTTTTACATAACATTTTTCTAATGGAATCAAAATGCCGAAATTCCAATAAAATGATAGAATGACCCATATCTGACTAAATATATTTACCTACTGCCTCCTGTTTATTTCATAATAAACTGCTTTTAAATTTAAACATTTAAAATAATTGTCTTCCAATTTATGTTGTAAAATAAATAAAAGTAAGAACATTGATCCAACCACTGCTCCGACCTGCTCCCACACAAAATACCAAGAGAGAAAACACTAAATTTATGTTGAAAGTTCTCTTGTTAACTTCTAATAAACGTTCTCACATTTTATTTTATTTTTTTAGATAAAAGTGTTTTATTTAACTGATATTGATTCTGCCTTACCTTAAGACACTAAGTGATATATATGACAACAAAATCCATTTACACAAAGTTTGCAATATAATTTCTCACATTAGGGAAGTAGAAATAAGAAACTAGAAATATATAATACACTAAATTTTAGACTAATTTGGTGTAGCAGTAGTTCAACGTCATTACCTAAATAACCTGAAACGATAAAGGAAACAGTAATATCATTGTAACCTCATTGGGATTTATATAAAATGGCATTCAATAAAACAAAAACAAATCGATATTTTCCCTACGATATCATCCCTAGTTCCATATCTTGCCGATTTGGCTCAACTCTTTGTATCTCCATACCCACTCCAATCCACTAGTCTCCCAACTTGCCTCACACTTAATCCCCCGATAATCCTCCGAGGTGCCTGAAGAAATGATGGTGATGATGACCTTCTAATATAGAACTATTATTGAAATAGTGAGCAGTTGTTTACAAGTTATTGACGTGTCATCATTATCACTTTCCTTAAATTTTATGGTTCAATATGAGACGTGGACTTCCAAAACAAGCTAAGTCCGATTTCCGGATTTATAAATTTTTATTCGATATTTTTTTCTACTAGACTATCTTTAGGTAAAAGGTTTTCTCAAAAAAGTACTTAAACATACAAAAATAATGGCCCTCCCTATTTCAGTCTGACCTTTAACTTTATCGACCAGCTGTGAAAAAATTAAAAAAATGGACTTAGCTGGTTTTTTAATTCCACGCTGATATATAGTATTAAATTACAAATATCAATAATTTTTTTTTTTTTTTTTAAACTTTAAATAATCTCAAATTTTATCTAAACTAAGGCCGGTAAATACACCACCTAACTAAAACATAATCTAGATACTAAATCTAAATATTTTTTTTTTTTTAACATTCTTCGACAAAAATATATCAATCCAAGGAAAGTGACAAATCGATGTGTAGGCAATAAATTAGAACAACTATCACAATAAGCTTCACGTTGTATAAAAAGGCTCTGTTGAAAATGAGCTAAAAATAGTGGCATTATTTAGAACCAAAGAATTGGATCACTATGAGCAGCTGTTTCGCGTTCAATGAGTGATCGCTCAAACTGACAGCCGGTCTAGAAAGCCGTTGTACATTTAGCAACTCTTTTATCCAAACATTAATTTCACAATTTTGGAATAACCACTCAATGATGATAATTGAAATTTTTTTTTAAAAATAATGTTGCTAATGTGAAGTAACATCTTACTGTAAAGGTGCGTCTAGACGATGCCTCTTCGCATGACTTCGTATGCGGCTGCGCATCAACTATGGTGTGCATGAGTTTCGTGCACAATGATGCATGCACTACCCTTTTCACACGCAATTATAAACCACAATATCAAAAATGCCACGATAGCGAAAAATCGTATAGACTGTTGGCGAAGCTGTTGCTATATTGCAATTGAAATTCTCGTTACAAGAAACTGTAAAGATTCATTGAATTGAAAAAGGTTATTGAAAGTAAGTGAACTATATATATCAATGATTTTATAAAAGGTAAGAGCGATATATGGGAAACAAAAACAGCCCTTTTTGATGCCATGGTTTCCTCAACTCTGATGTATGCTGCTGAAGTTTGGGCATTAAGATATATGGAACCGATAGAGGTTATTCAATCCCGATTTATAAAGTCACTCTTCTTCTGGCAAAGAAACACTCCCAACTTCATAGTACGGCTAGGTACGGGTCGCTACCCAATTAAAGTACTTCTTATAAAGAAGCTAATGAACTTGTGGATAAAACTCTCAAACATGTCCGAAGACAGGCTTCTTGCCCAGTCAATAAAAGCAAGAAATTAGCCTTTGTCGCAACTAATTAGGGGAAAGCTGAATTTTTGCAGGGTGTTAAGCATACACTAAAAAAACGACCCCCACCCCTTCAGCAATATTACAAGTACGGAACTCTGGTTATGTACCGACAGCTCGAAACCTAATTATGCTATCGGAGTGTTTTCTTTTTTATTTTACTCCTAATAATCTTGAGGCCCAAGGGGAAGTGATGCGATGTTATGACCCCTGGTCACATAGCCTCTCCTTCTCAACTCCACTCTCACCTTCTCGAAGGATTCTACGATCCGGGTGGGCCCTGTTAAGTCTAACTCAGACTCATGGCTGGGTAGGTGACTGACGAGAGATGGGGGTTCTAGCTTCGGTCAGGATGGTGGATCGAGGGTGTCACGAGCCTTCATCCACCTACCAAAATACGTGGTGAAGCCTTCAGCTTTACGCTATTATGAATTTTTATCACACATGGCAACACAATGGTGACGACTAATAGACTCCCATTCGGATTCGGGGGGGCCCCAGTTAGCACCTAGTGGAAACCACTACTCTGGTAAAAAAAACAGGCTATCGCAAATGCCTGGACTTCAATATAGGGCTCTGGAATGTCCTTAGTTTATATAGACCAGGAGCTTTACAAGGGCTCCTCTCACAACTTGACCGCTACAGGATTGACATAGCTGCCATCCAGGAGGTAAGATGGACAGGATCCGGGATTCTCCAGAAGAGGAATCATACCATCTGTTACAGTGGGCACGAAAGACACCATGTATGTGGCACTGGTTTTGTGGTGAAGAGGCGTTTCCAACAGCTTATCTTGGATTTTAAACCAATTAATCCCAGAATTTGCATAATTAGATTGCGCGGCACATTCCAAAATTACTCAATAGTAAGCGCCTATGCTCCAACTGAAGATGCATCCGAAAATGATACGGACGAATTCTACGAATTACTCGAGAGATCTCTCCACCAATGTCCTAATCATGACATAAAAAATTGTTGCTGGCGATATGAATGCTAAAGTAGGACGCGAGCAGTATTATTATCCTACAGTTGGTCGACACAGCCTTCATGAAGTCTCTAATGATAATGGACATCGACTAGTCAATGTTGCAGAAGCATGTGATCTGACTGTTGGAGGAACGCTGTTCCCCCACCGAAACATATATAAGGGAACTTGGAGATCACCGAATGGAGAGACCACTAATCAAATCGACCACATCCTCATATCATCACGCAACAAAACAAACCTCATGGATGCCCGAGTATACAGAGGAGCAAATGTGGACTCGGACCACTATCTCGTGAGAGCTCATCTGAGGGATAGGATATCACTTGTAAAAAGACAGCCAGCATACCGAGCCAAGAAATTTAACGTTTCGAGATTAAAGGACGAGGACACACGGAGGAGATACGAGGATCGCGTGGATGAATTTATTAGGCAACTGAATGCCCCTCTGGACTACGACATTGATAGTCATTGGAAATCAATAGAAGATGCTATCACGGGTGCTGCGGAGGAAGTCCTTGGCTTTCGGGTAAGGGAGCCGCATAACCCATGGTATGATATGGAATGTCTTAATGCAAATGCAGCCAAAAACAAGAGCTACAGGCTAATGATTCATCGACGTACAAGAGCAAGCACTGAGGAATACAGACGTCGAAGACGCTCCGTAAAGAGGCTACTTCAGAGGAAGAAAAGACAATGGAAGAATAAACAGCTGCAAGAAGCCCAGACCCTGAAGACCAGAAGATAAACACTGGAAGAAAGCCCTTTCAGCCTAGATTAAATGCATGCAGAGCTGAGGATGGATCGTTATTGAGTGATGAAGGTGGAATCCTTAGAAGATGGCACCAATACTTCCGAGATCTCCTCAACGATGGGGACCCTCCTCCCCAACTCTCAACTCGCCCAGTTCCAATTGAGGATCTACATCCGCCTGATGAAGAGGAAATTATGTCAGCCATATCCAGGCTTAAAAACAATAAGGCGCCAGGCTATGACGGCCTTGGAGCGGAGCTCTTCAGACAGGGCGGGATGGAACAGACCAAGACACTCCAGGATCTCCTCACCTCTATCTGGGTGAAGGAAACAATACCACGGAGCTGGAACAAAACGATAATTTGCCCTATTCACAAGAAGGGAGACCAGCTAGACTGTCGTAATTATCGTGGCATATCACTGTTACCAGTAGCATATAAGATCCTCTCTCTTGTCCTCTTTGAGCGTCTCCTTCCATGGGCTGAAAGAATTGTGGGTCCCTACCAGTGCGGTTTTCGGAAGGGCAAAGCAACCGTAGACCAGGTCTTCACCCTCCGACAAGTGCTGGAGAGGGGTAGGGAATTCAACATCCGAACCCACCACTTATTCATAGACTTAGAAAGTGCCTACGACAGTATTGAACGTAAAGCACTTTATATCGCACTAGAAGAACTTGGAATACCCCAAAAGGTCTTAAGAATGTGTCAGGTTACGACGGAGGGTGTAGAATGCTACGTAAGGGTGCAAGGCGGGATGACCGAGCCAATCTTCTCAAGTAGGGGTGTCCGTCAAGGTGATGCATTGGCCTGCCTTCTTTTTAACATCGGCCTTGAAAAAGCCATCAGAAGTTCCCAAATCCAACTGGTTATTACCATATTTAATAAAACTGTTCAGCTGCTTGGGTATGCCGATGATATTGATATCATGGGACGATCGTTTCAGGCTGTCTCAAATGCGTTCCTTCTCCTTGCTGAGAACACCAGGAGAATGGGTTTGGTAATAAACGACGCGAAAACGAAGTACATGGTATCAGGAGAACGGGCAAAGAAGTCAGAATTGGGGATTACAAATTTGAGAAAGTTAACGAATTTGTATACCTCGGCTGTCAAGTGGATGTGGATAACAACATATCTGGGGAAATTAGGTCACGGATCAGCAAATCAAGCAGATGTTTCTATGGCCTACTTAACCATTTCCGAAGCTCCCTACTTCCGAGAGCAACCAAGGTACAGCTGTATAAAACCTTGGTCCGCCCATTCCTGAGCTACGGTTCTGAGACCTGGACACTCACGAAGAAAGATGAGTCCGCATTACTTATCCATGAGCGGAAGATCCTGCGATCTATCTATGGTGGAATTATGCAGGGACAAGAGTGGCGTCGACGAACCAATCAAGAACTATATGCTCTCTTTAGGGAACCGAATATAGTAAAGTTTGTTCGGCTTGGAAGGCTAAGGTGGGCTGGCCACCTTGCGAGGATGGATGAGGGTTCCATTCCAAGGAGGACATTGCTAGAGGAACTTCATGAAACCAGGCGAAAAGGAAGACCCAAACTGCGTTGGCGAGACGGTGTTTGCGCATGATGCCCGGACATTGCTTGGGATGCGTAACTGGATGGTGGCTGCGCAGAACCGGGACATATGGCGTGGGCTGATTGAGGAGGCCTTGACTCAGTAATGAGTTGTTGCGCCGCTAGAAAATTTGCAAAAAAATGTCATTTTATTCCTCTCTTTCCCATATTATAATTTTAGAGCTATGGGAGAGGGAAAAATAGAAGATTTTTGACTTGAGGTAAGTCACAGTTCTCCGGAATAACACGTTTGTCAGTACTCGTTTGGCTATAACTCCGAAACTATTTGTCCGATTCAAAATTCTCTTTTTTCACATGAAAGCTGGTTTCATGCTGGAAAGCAGCAGTGGACACCGGTGCGCCGGTCCTAGCAGGGCCGTGCTGAGGTGCACAAACGCGTATACTGCTGTTCATGATCATGAATAGTCATTTAGTTGAAATGCTGCAACAATGTAATAACGTTTATTTTTCGGTTATTACTTCCAAAGTGCATTTTTTGTGCCATAATAGTCTATAATTTACTTCTATCACTTATACAGTACAGAATTTAGCATCGAAGATTCAACTCCAAAAATAAAAAGATCTGAATGCTGGAAATTTTTCACCACCTTTAGCAATAAATGTGTTAAAAAGTCTTCCTCAAAATATCTTCGGGTTTAGAGGAGGAGGGGGGGGGGGGGGGGAGTGAAAGTCGTATGTTGTTGGCTGTCTGATCTCGGAACTTGGAAAACGTTACTTTTAGCTCATATATACATAAAAAAGCCAAGAAAATTTGCAAAAAAATGTCATTTTATTCCTCTCTTTCCCATATTATAATTTTAGAGCTATGGGAGAGGGAAAAATAGAAGATTTTTGACTTGAGGTAAGTCACAGTTCTCCGGAATAACACGTTTGTCAGTACTCGTTTGGCTATAACTCCGAAACTATTTGTCCGATTCAAAATTCTCTTTTTTCACATGAAAGCTGGTTAAATTTACTCTAGTCCCGTAAAGCACCCACGGCAGAATATTGAGAAACCGGTCGGTTGTGAAAAACTCGTATTTTTCAGCACATTTATTACAATTACCTACGAACTATTTTTCCAATTCAAAATCTATTTTTTCCAACTGAAAGGTAGTTAAATTTACTATAAGACCGTTTATATTATTTTGATTGAATCTCGTGAAATACTCATGACAGCACGCTCAGTACACCGCACTATTTCGGGATTCAATTTTTTCCCCAAACATTTATCGCTATAACTCCAAAACTATTGGTTTGATTCGAAATTTATTGTTTCCATATAAAAGCTGATTCAATTTACTATTAGACCTAATATACTTAATTCTGATTAAATTCCGTGAAATACCCACGCCAAAACGCTACGGTTGTGAAAAACTCGTATTGTTCGGCAAATTTATCACAATAACTCCGAAACAATTTATCCGATTCGAAATCTTTTTTTTTCATCTGAAAGCCATTTAAATTTTCTATGAGATCCTACATGTGAAATTGTGATTGAATTACGGGAAACACCTATGGTAGCCCATTAAACATGTCAAAATCGTCACATTTTGCCAAAACATACACATTTAGCGTGTATTTTTTCAGTTGGAAAAAATAGATTTTGAATCGGAGAAATAGTTTGGAGGTAATTGTAATAAATGTGCTGAAAAATACGAGTTTTTCACAACCGACCGGTTTCTCAATATTCTGCCGTGGGTGCTTTACGGGACTAGATAAAAATTTAATATTTGGGTTATTATAGTAAATTTAACCAGCTTTCATGTGAAAAAAGAGAATTTTGAATCGGACAAATAGTTTCGGAGTTATAGCCAAACGAGTACTGACAAACGTGTTATTCCGGAGAACTGTTGAAAAATCTTCTATTTTTCCCTCTCCCATAGCTCTAAAATTATAATATGGGAAAGAGAGGAATAAAATGACATTTTTTTGCAAATTTTCTTTGCTTTTTTATGTATATATGTGCTAAAAGTAACGTTTTCCAAATTCCGAGATCAAACAGCTAACAATATACGACTTTCAACCCCCCCCCCTTCCTCCTCTAAACCCGAAGATATTTTGAGGAAGACTTTTTAACACATTTATTGCTAAAGGTGGTGAAAAATTTCCAGCATTCAGATCTTTTGATTTTTGGAGTTGAATCTTCGATGCTAAATTCTGTACTGTATAAGTGATACAAGTAAACTATAGACTATTGTAGCACAAAAAATTCACTTTGGAAGTAATAACCTAGAAATAAACTTTATTACATTGTTGCTGCATTTCAACTAAATGACTATTCATGATCATGAACAGCAGTATACGCGTTTGTGCACCTCAGCACGGCCCTGCTAGGACCGGCGCACCGGTGTCCACTGCTCTTTCAGCGCTCTCTATGAAGCCATCGTTTTAATGTTATGCGTTATGAGACACATCATTTTAAAGCTAATTATATTATCTATAAGTTTTGTTTATTACTTTTCTTCCCAAAACGTAATGATAAAAATCTATAATTTGTTGAAGTTACTTTTTGTTTTTTGTAATGGCAGTTTTATCTATATGATTTAGTATTACGGCGAAACTAAACTATCTACATAAAAAGTATACATAACATAATTTGTTTGTAATAATATTAGGAGTAAAATGAAAAAAAGAATACTCCGATAGTATAATTAGGTTTCAAGCTTTAGGTTTAAATTCAGCCGGGAATCCAATCTATAGGTATATTAGCAGTTTTAACATTGGAGAACCAGAAAAATATTTATCATTTAAAGTTGGCTTCCATAAAGTGAGAATTGTCAGTCAATTAAGAGTTTACACCCGGCAGTCATCAAGCTGTACCTGAAGAACACGGCAATTTCACTTGAAGGAAACCAAAATTGTACTTTCTGTGAGCATTTTGTGGAGGACTGCATGAGCCACCTACCTACTGCACTGCTCTAAATTCAATGAGCCCAGAAAAACCTACTTGCAGGCCTTTATCACG
This sequence comes from Euschistus heros, assembly GCA_003667255.2. NCBI lineage: Eukaryota > Metazoa > Arthropoda > Insecta > Hemiptera > Pentatomidae > Euschistus > Euschistus heros. The sequence goes on along the minus strand of RCWM02000473.1, from coordinate 660,611 downwards.
AACACCTTTGACATTGCCAATGTTGAAAATATTTTAAATATTCCTGATATTAATAAAATAAACAGTAGTTATAATTATATCAGTAAAATATCTAAACAAATGAAAAGCAGTATCTAAATTTTTTATATGTATCCATACAAATTTGTATAAACTTACCAGCTCATTAGTGGGCTTAAATGGTTAACTGAGAGAACTCCTTTTATTTATTTTTTCTATAATTTATTATTAGATTAATTCATGTATTTGTATGTAAAAAGTGTATTTTTATTTCATATTCTTTCCCATTATGTAAATAAATTTGGAATTGTCTGAGAATGTACCAGACTCTTATTTGTACGAGAATAGTCTTTTATAAATAAAATGATTATCTATCTATTATCTATCTATTATCTATCTATTATCTATCTTATATATCAATGATTATTTAATCAACTTAATAACGATTTCCGTTATAAATTTCAGAAATGTCAGTATTTTAATTGGGATTCGGATATTGAATGAATTATTCAAAAATTATACTAGAACATCACCAAGTAATTTCGAAGAGCTATTGCAAATTATATAACAGTACCGGGCGTATATACACTCCCAGTCATGAAAATCGCAACACTTCTAAATTTCGATTTTTCGAGCCTAGCCTACGATTTATTTTACTTTTTGTAATGGTATTAATTTATAAATTATCACCCCTTTGCAACTCACTATTTGTCAACAAACGAAATATTAAATGTATTTCTAGATTAATTACACTTTATCTCTCATTCTGTACTTACCTTTACTGTGCCCCATACATCACTTTCTTTCTTATTTCATTATTTTTGTTGTATTCAAGTGGTAATGAGTCGTTTAAGCCGTGATGATTCAGTGAGAATAATAACTCTTTACAAAGAAGGAATATCTTTGAGAAACATCCCTAATCGCCTTGGATTTTATTTCTTTACTGTTTCAAGGGCCATTAAAAGGTACAGAGAGGCAGGGAGTCACTCGAGAAGACCAAATTCAGGACGTTCGAGAGTCACTAATCACGTTGATGATCGTTTTATGAAAATGCAAGCGTTCAGAAAATGCACTTGAACAGCTTCACGCATTAAAAACGTGATTGCTGGTGTTCGAGGAATAGCAATCTTGGAGTCTGCTGTGAGAAGAAGACTGAGAGAGGCAAACCTTTCATCCAGAAGGCCTGTGGAAGGGTCTCTTCTTGCTGCAGAGCACCGTAACCCGAGACTAAAATTTGCGATGGAACACCAAGCATGGACTGTATTCACTGATGAGGTGAGGCTCTTAACAGTCAGTACTGTGTGTCAGAAACTGTGGCTTTCGGGGGGGTTCGATGATGTTCTGGGGTGGCATTTCTTTGGAGGCACGTACCGAGTTGGTACTATTTCATAGAGGGGACTCGAATACTGTAAGGTATGTGGAAATGATTTTACTAGATCATGTAATGTCATACATGTCTTTCATTGGTCCTGAATCATTGCTTATGCATGATAATGCCCGGCCACATAGGGCAACTTGTGTTTCTAAGTTCCTCAACGCAACAGGTACCCGTTACTTAGAGCGGCCAGCAAGAAGTCCCGTTCTTAACCCAATTGAGCACGTGTGGAGCAATCTTAAAGGAAAGATTCGGTCACGGGATCCTCGCCCAACTACACTTGAAATGCTTAAGACAGCTGTGTTGGATGAGTCGGACAGTATGATGACAAGATTTCATTAAAAATATTTTTAGGAGTAGGCTAAATCACTATTTATGGTCATGGTTAAGGGAACTTGCCGATTTAAAAGGGAATTTCGTCGATACAGTTTTTAATATGATATATTTGGTTATATATTTAGATTCTCAAAAGTTTATTCTATTGAATGTAAAATTGACAAATACACTAACGCTTCCTTTCAAATAAACATTTGTTTTTGTTTTTTTGTTTTTTTTTACAAAAAGCTAAAAATACCAGTTATGGTCATAGCCAAGACTAGTTATGGTCATTTGGTGAAATAATCTTCAAAAAAATGTTTTTAATAATTTGAAAATGAGTGTAATTTAATGAACAACTAGAACTATATAAATAATCTAAATACTAATACAACGCGGTCTAACATAAAAGTAAAGCATATATTTAAAAACACAATCACTCGATGCAATCATTCACAAACTTTGTAGTTACTTTTTAGTTTAGAAAACCGACATAAAATGATAGTTGAATATGTATCTAAACAACTATTTATCAGTATATAACTTATAGCCGCACTTCTCGTTGCTTTTTTTACATAAGCAGTAACGGCATGCAATATGGTAATTATCCCCACTAAAAAATTAATGAATTAAAAGAAATCGGAATGTATTTTTTTAAAATTATCTTCTTTTGATATTTCCAGTTTTCTTGAACAGCAGTAGCTCCCCACGAAGTACAGAATATAACAAACTATATTAACTAGTTATGGTCACTTCAGAGACGTAAGGTCAAACATGACCAGTAATAGAAAAGAGATGAAGTATTTAAGTTTTAATAGGACAGAATCAAATGATGAAAATTGAATTTTTTTTTTTTATTAGCAGAAAGAACGTTTGTAACACCAAAGAAAATTGAAATTGGTAGGAAAGACGATAACTCATATCTCGTATTTTTATACACCGGTTATGGTCAGTTCAAAATTATTGTTAATTAATATCAGATAGTCCAACATAATGGAGCTTACTTATGTGGAAGCCTGAATTCTTATGAAAAGTTATATAACTCAAAAACTAAAAATGAATGGAAAAAAAAATCGCTATAATTTCTTAAGAATCCTCACTTTTAAGAACGATCTTACTAAAAAAAAAGAGGTATGTATTTCATAACTCTATTTAACGAAAATATTTTTTAATGTCTACTGCAAAACGGATAGGAGGGAGAATTTCGTTAGTAAATGAATCTTAAATTCTTTTCAGAAATATTTCTCCTGTTGATATCACAAATAAATGGATTATAATGTTATTATTACGATAATTGTATTAACCTGCCCATAACTAGTGTTTTACTCTATGCCAAGAAATATGGAAGCCGTTATTAAAGCCAGAGGAGGCAATACTTCTTATTAATTTTGTTCTTAACCAAAAAATTAACTTTTGTTTTAAGTGTTTAATTTTTTTTTTTTTTTTATTAATTTTTTTACTGTCGACAGTCTTTGTTTATTGAGAAACATAACACCTGTTTTTTTCCCGAAAAATTCAAAAATTGTGGGTGTTGCGATATTTTTCGACTGGGAGTGTATATATCGCTAAATTCATAATTTGTAAATAGTATCAAAGAGTCTCTTAGAGAGATCAATTAAATACATTTAGTAGATTGATCTCTTTATAGCAGGTTGGATAAATACAAACTAAACTACACTCGTTCATTACTCATTAACCATAAAAGCGGAATATGTTTTTTTTTTTTTTTTTTTTTTTTTTTTTCCTGTTAATATAAAGCACTGAGCAACGTTTGAGGATTTTTTTTTTATAAATTATTGACATCGATAAAATTAATTCAGCGGAGCGTAACAACCTCCTACCCAATTTATTCTTGGTTGCAAAAAAAAAAAAAAAAAAAACTTCGAATGAAGTCCAATGAACTACGTTTAAAAAATAAATTAAGTATTTTTATATTCTACTCATTTCATTAAAAACATAAATTATAACATTTTTCTATCCTATATATTTAATTTTAAACTAATTATTAACACTATATAATTGAATATGATTTTCTTTCATTTTTAATTTTTAATATAATCAATTTTAGCTCAAGTATTTTTTTTTTTTTTTTTTTTTTTTTTTTTTTTTTTTATCATCAATTTATTGAAATTTACAGCTGTACAAATATATACATGAAGTATATGTGTTAATAACGATTACAATAACAAGTCAAATCTTGAAATAAATACTCATCAGTATCACTTAAAAAAAAATTCTACACTAAAAGATCTCTAGGCCATCTTATTTTCAGACGCCTCAGAGGACTATCGGAAATGAAGCTGTTGTAAGTTAATAAACTAGTGGATTTGACTGGTTCTGGAGCTTGCTATGAAAGGATATGTACACGGTTGCAAGAATCTTCACAGACATTGTATATTACAAGTAGATAATAAATGCTATTTGCTGATTATTTATTAATTCAATAATTATCGTCTTTTTGATATATTAGTTTTGTTTCTTGTTTTTTTTAAGATCTCATATTTATTATTTTCAATAATAGTAATTGAAATTAGAAACCGAGATATCAGTACCAAGTATCAAGTATTGAGAATTAAAATTTTTTTGTAATGACACATCAACAACTTAAACCAATATTTAAAGCTATATGAATATTAAAAATATAACTCACATCTCCTCCTGACACATACGTAGTTCTAGCCATTCACTTCAAGACATTCTTAATCCAAAATAATTACGAGAGGGGAATATTAAAATAAATTATGACATAATATAACACACTGCAACACTTCTGAATCACAAAGCACTGTAACACCACACAACCTAAAGCACTAAACCGAAAACCGCACCACACGACCGTTAGTAGAAGAGAACATCTCGACATCTTAAATTAAACTGAATATAATAAGCTCTAACTGTAGAAGGCTGTGAAGGTATCAGCTGATTTAATTATGAATACTGTAATCTGATTGGCTGAGCCGGGCTGTACTACCCTACTCTTCGATATATTTCCTTTGTTTTTTCTCACTTATTAGTTTTTATATTGTTCGTCTAAAAAACATTGGACGTTTCCGGTTCTGAGCAGATTTGACGTACCTTCTGCTCGGGCTTGAATCTGATAATGTACATCTTGTAAATACTGAATATTATATTTAGTGATTAATATTTTATTTTTTCTAAAAATTCTCTACATCTTCTATTGTATACACATTTTTCATGTTCTCTACCGTTTCCGAGATTTACGCTTGGAAAATGTGAAATGATTCGAGAAAAAACAAATTCTCTTCACGTTTCATGTTAAACTTCCCTCCATATCATCTGAAACGTTCATCCTACGACAAATGTCTTCATAAATAATGTTGCGGAAAATTAAATTTCCTTCAAAATACACATGTATACGCCAATTTATCTTTAGCCTGTCAAAAGTTACATCAATTTTAACTTTTTTTAGTAAAACATGCCATACGTCCTTCCCATTTCCCAAGCGTAAATCTCGGAAACGTTACATAATATGAAAAATGTGTATGCAATGTAGAGAATTTAATTAACATAGAAAAATTTACAATTTAGGTTATAGTCATGTTTTCATACGACGCACATTTTTCAAGATATGGGCGCATAATAAAAAAAAGGGGGGGACCTTTCGCGCCCCCCTTCCCGTTCCCAGACCCGAAAAATCCAGGATGTTTAATATGTTTACTTCCTACTACCCTCAACATGTCCCGATGAAAAACCTTGGATTACAGAACACGCACTCTGCACCCTATTTTAGGCTTTTATAATAAGTGACATTGTGAAACACACAAACAAGGTAGACAATTTTGATTGTAATGTTATCTTGTAAAAATTATTAAGTGATGTTTATGTAATTGCTAACATTTCGGGAATCCCGAAATATGTTGATCTGAAATTGGAATAAATAGAGAAGTTATGCCACTGAAATTGAATTAGTAAATTATAAAAACAGATTGGCAACTGATCCGTATTCAGATAAAAGATAATACATACACTCATTATTTCCTGTCTTTACACATTTACAACTTCAAAATACTCGATATTCTTCCCTTCCAATAATTAAACATCAAGTTTGGATTAATTTCAAAATGGCGGACTTAGACAGCTAATTGGAGATTCGGATCCAAAGAATACACGTTTCCCTACATATACCCTGTGTATGATAGCGCTCTCTAATTAGCCAGCGACGATATGTTTTATAAACACTTCGTTATAATTTAGGTCTCTGTGCAGGTGGTTATCTAATGCCCGGTTATGAAAATATAATAAAAATGTATACTAGAACAGCTATTTCAGTACACATTACAGTCTAATATCAGAAATAATTTATATAGTAATATGAATACATAAAGCAGAAAGTTCTTAACTTAAACTATATATATAGATATATATAAATATAATGGGTATATGTATGTTGTTTGTACATACATATAAAGTCATTGATACAGAAAATTAAATACCCAGTACCTACCACTTTATCATATTAACTTTCAACTGCGTTTTTTTCTTACGGTACCTAAAAGTAGACTTACCGCCTTCCACCAGTGGCCATCTTTTCTTTATTCTTTATGAAGGTTGAAAAAGAACTACGCTAACTAATTCGGAATTCACTAACAACAAACGCTCAGCTTCTTACTCCTTTCTCCACTTTGCAAATCAATTTTAACTAATTCGTTAATTGAAAGAATTTTCAGTATCCAATTAAATTAAATAACCAATAAGTGACTGGTGTAACTATGAACGGAAAAGATAAACAATGACGGGAAACGGGAAAACAAATTACACATGAAATTCTTTTAATTTGAGTTCGATTTATAGAGGTGATGACTTCTAATAGTTCGTTTCATAGAGGTGGTCCTAGAAGTTCTCTCTTTTGAACCCTAGTCAGTTCTACTTATTTACATAATTTTTCACTTTTTTTTTGTATCGAATGAATATAAAACCCAAAATCCTAAAAAATATGTTTTAAACAAAAGATTCTATAAATAAACAGAGTGAATATTCTACTAAGCGAATTATTCCATAATAATAAAGCCCTTAAGTTTATGATATTTTTCGTACCATATAATAATTTTTAAAATTACTAATATTTATTTGTGAAGTAAAACAATTTATTTGGTTCCACACGACAATAACAAATTTATACAATTTACTAGGATGCTCACGGTATTGCCCGCCGCCATTAGTAAATAACACAGATGTTTTAACTAATAATTTAAGTACTTCCGAATGGGTCTAATATTTATACCCAATTTATAATATTTATTACTGTCATATAAAAAAGTCTTTTGTAATTTATTGGGGGCTTTAAACGCTTGTCTAGTAAATGCTGGAGTATTCGCAAACGATACTTAAACTGAAACGAAAGGAGCACTTTCTTGCATTTTAAGTCTGGAATGTTTTAAATATTTTTTTTTTTTTTTAAATTATTTATTGAAATTTACAACTGTATATACAAAAAATAAAATACATCAAGTAAATGTGATGAAATAGATAAAAATGACACGTCACTTGTTTTTAAAGCAACTACCCATTGCTAGCACTTATTAAGGTTCTACATGATAAAGCACTATATTAAAAGGTCCCGAGGCCAGCTTCTTTTCAGGCGCCTCGGAGGGTTATCTGGAATGGAATGAGATGCAAGTTGTGATACTAATGGATTTGAATGGTTCTGGAGTTTGCTGTGAAAGGATTGATATCTGGTTTGAGCTAAGTCAGAAACGTAAGGTATATTAACATCTTTGTGGATAAGTTTATTTGTGACGAAGTAAGGAGCATTTAGGATTTTTCTTAGGATTTTGGATTGTAAGGATTGGATACGAGATGAATTGGATGGTTTAGTAGAGCCCCAAAGCTCAACTCCGTATGTCCAAATTGGTCTAATTATTGTCATGTAAATGAGTCTTTTGTAATTAATTGGAAGGTTGGAGCGTTTGTCAAGTAAATGTTGAAGTAGTCGATAGCGACGGGCAGTTTCTTGTCGTTTTAGTCTTGTATGTGGATTCCAAGTAAGACGTTTGTCCAGATGGAGTCCTAGGTAGCGGATCTGTTCAACGGGGATTAGCGGAACATCGTTAAAGGATATTGTAGGACAGGAAGTCGTGGGTTTACGACGGAGGGTGAAGGTTATTTGATGGGATTTATTTTGATTCTCCATTTTTGACACCATTCTTGAAGTTTTATGATATGGGATTGGAGTGTCCTGGAGGCAATGAAGGGATTATTGTTTACTGATAACACACACGTGTCATCAGCATACGTGGTTAGGATGGTGCTAGGATGCGTCGGGATGTCAGCTGTATACACCGTGTAGAGGATTGGACCTAGGATACTTCCTTGAGGAACACCTGCAGATTGGGTAAAGAGAGAGGAGTAGGAAAAGTTATGATTAACTTTGAAGGTTCTATGACTAAGATAGGAACGGATGATAAGGAAGTATGTAGGAGGTAGGAATTTTCGTAGTTTGTACAGCAGTCCCGGGTGGGTGCCAGACTCGGTCAAAAGCTTGTACTACGTCGAGAAAGGCTCCCGTGCAGTACATTCAGCGCTCCAATGTGGAGGAGACAACGTCCACCACACGATGACATTGCTGGATTGTGGAATGTGATGTTCGGAATCCAAACTGGTGGTCTGGGATTATGTGATTGGAATCTAGGATAGGATACAAGCGTTTTAAGATGAGTTTTTCCAGGATTTTACCCATAATTGGCAAGAGAGAGATAGGACGATATGAGGAAGGGTGTTCCGGTGGCTTTTTGGGCTCGGGTATCATTTTGACTATGGATACTTCCCAAGGATCAGGAAAATATGTTGTTTGGAGTACAGCGTTATATATGAATGTTAGGAGCAGGATGGCTTTCCAAGGAAGGTGTTTTAGGATATAGGATGTGATAAGGTCATGTCCAGGGGCTTTCTTGGTGGGTAATCTTTGGATGATAAATAATTTAAATATGCAAAATAGCTAACCTCAAATGATAAAATTAATATATTTATATATTCCACTAATCCCTGTTGAACAGATCCGCTACCTAGGACTCCACTTGGACAAACGTCTTACTTGGAATCCACATACAAGACTAAAAAGACAAGAAATTGCTCGTCGTTACAGACTACTTCGACATTTACTAGACAAAAGATCAAAGCTCCCAATTAATTAAAAAAGACTCAATATACATGATTGTGATTAGATCTATTTGGACGTACGGAGTTGAGCTTTGGGACTCCACTAAACCATCCAATTCAGCTCTTATGTAATCCTTGCAATCCAAAATCCTTCTAAAAATCCTCAATGCTCCTTACTTTGTCACCAATAAACTTATCCATAAAGACCAAAATGTTCCTTATGTAGCTGATTTAGCCCACACCAGATACCTATCCTTCCATATTAAGCTCAATAATCACTCCAATCCACTAGTCTCCCAACTTGCATCACACATTCCCGATAATCCTCCGAGGCGTCTGAAAAAAAGATGGCCTATAGAGACCTTATATTGTAAATTTTTTTGAGGTGCTACTATTGAGAAGTTCTTCACAAGTTATTTAAATGCCATTTATTCACTATCAACACATTTACTTGATGTATATGTTTTTGTGCAGTTGTAAATATCAATAAATGATATATAAAATAATGTTATATTATATAATTATATAATGTTATAATGTTATATAATGTTATGTTATATTATATATTATATAATAATATAAAATATATGTATAATAATGAAACCTGAGCTAACCTTTAGCACTTTAGCTAACTATTGTTAGCTATATTTTTAAAAGTTATGTACAAAGTTTTTAAAAGAGAGAGGTATCTATTAGACTGGCGTCAGAAGAGATTCACTTTAAAAGCCTGAAACATGAGACTTCACATCTGAGCGGCGACAGGACATTATATTTTAAGCAAATGTAACCCATATTATTGGGGTAGGCTATCATGTCGCAGTATGACAATAATGTTTCTTTATTGAATGTCAAAAAATTGCACCATATCAGAAGACTATGGTAAATTCCAAAAACAAAGTCCAAAACCAAAGTAATAAAAACACGGAACATGTTTTAGGGGTTGTCTTCTTGATCGTCAATGATAGTCATATCGTCGGTGAGATTGCCCATTCCGTTATCTCCATTTTTTCAATTTAGGTTTCATTTTAAAATGAATTGGAAAAGTGGAATTTCACATTTCATAAAAACCAGTCCCATAGGAATTAAAAAAAGGGGGAGGGGGTTATCACGTATCCCTTAATTTTTTTTTTTATTTAATCGAATTCGAAATTAATCATCTATTTTTTTTTTAATTCTAATCCGTGTCCATTCTTCCATTATAGAGGATTTTATTTTTAATTTTCTCTTGAATAAGGAGACAAGAAAATATAAAAGGTACAAAAATGAGTATAAAATGAAACTGCTGATGAAATTTTTGAAGTAATCATTTTATAAGTGTGAAAAAGGGATGAGGGAGGGGGGAGGTAGAGTGGCTGTATTAAGTAAGAGGTGCGCTGAAGAGGTCCTGCAAGGAATTTGATCCTGGAGTAGTAATCCTCCCGAGTGTCCTGTTATTATTCCCCCTTATTAATACAGTTGTAAATTTGAATTAATAAAAGAATAAATAAAAAAAAAACTTGGATTGTGTTGTTTAGTCTGTTATATTGATATTTAGTCTTCTTAAATGTAAATAGGTGAAACAGAAGTTAACAACATGAGATTCATGAAGGATTAAGTGTTTTATCAATTCATGTTTTCTTATTTCCTCTTATCTAATGTGTAAAAGTGTACAAAATTTAGGAAGATTACTTTGTACATGGATTTGATGTTTTATATATTTTTATTTGTTGTATCAACTTGTATCAAGTGATAAAATTTCAGTATACATATTTTGTGAATGGATTCTTTGTCATCCATATTACTTATTGCCTTCAAGTGAGACAGATTGTATAATTAATTCAATAAAACATAATTATATCGATCTAAAATATATAAATATATATCAATATAATAATACCGATCTAAAAATAAATGTGAGAAAGTATATCCCAGGTTTCATATTCTGTTATTTCCACTTCCCGTAAAAATAATATAGCAGAAATTAACATCATAACTTTCAACAAGGATTCTGTCTTATATTATATAATGGCTTATAACATGGAGAATAGACAACATGAAAATAATCACAGATTAAGAGGTAAATGATTGGTATGAACTGTTGGTGTAATATGTTTTATATATTTATACATTGTTATTTACACTTCCCTGACATCAGAAAGTTTATTAGGAATTAACATTACTGGTGGTTTAGCATTATATTAATTCTGATTTAATATAATATTAATTCAAAATTGACTTAGTGTTTTATATTTTGATACTTTCTTATTTCCACTTCATTATTTCCTTATTTCTCATTTTAATAGCATCCGTAAATGAATCCGTAAATATCAGAATGTAAACAGAAGTTAATATTACTTAGAACAGGGATTTAGAGTGTTGGGTATTACACACAGTGAGGCAAAACAGTTTTACTAAATATAGTTTTATTACAAGAAAAACAACACTTCACAAGAACATTACACACACTTTTTATACAGGTTATATATACATAGAAAAACAATATTTCTGGAGAGGTAATATCTAGATATAAGGTTGATCGCTATTGGTCAGTTACTTTCTACAGTTCTTGTAAGATGTTCTATTGCATTATCTATTTGTTTACATGTTTTTAGTGGAGTTTTTAAGTCAATTTGGTTTTCTAAAGCCGAACGGAATTTGTCCCAGTCTACTCATCCAGTTATTAAGGATGAAGGAGAAGGTTTGATAATAGGAGTAGAATGTAATGTAAGCAAAACTGGGCTATGATCTGAGGAAAGGTCATCTAAGGAATCTATTGTAGTTAGGGAAGTAGGTATTTGAGATGTGACAAATATGTCGAGGATATCTGAGCGTTTTCTTAGGGATGTAGGCCAGTAGGTAGGACTATTAGGTGAAAGGATGGGGTAATTGTTTAAGGATGATACACGGGAAAGTATTCTACCTCGGGAATTGGATGTTCTACAGCCCCACCGCTGGTGTTTAGCGTTGTAGTCCCCACCTGCAATGAAGCGCCGCCCAAAGGATTGGAATAAGGATTGCAGAATATTTTGGGAAAGGCTATTTCCTGGAGGACAATATACAGCTGAAATAGTAAGGATAAATGGAAGGGTGGATAGGATTAGTAAGGTAGACGGAATGGTGTCAGTTGGAGAGGAAGGAATCAAGGTGTGGGTTAGTGATCTATGGATAAGAATGCAAGTACCACTGTGGGCTGTTTTGTCGGGGTGGTCAGTTCTGTAAGTGATATAGTCTTTGATGTGGAAATAAGAGGTAGGCGTCAGGTGGGTCTCGGTAATTAGGGCAATGTGAGTGTTATTGTCGTGTAAGAATATGTCTAGTTCATTTCTGTGATTGAGCAAACCATATGCGTTCCATAAAAGAACTGCCAAGGAGTTTTGGATCATCATCTACAGGAGGAGGATAGCGGCGTTGCTTGGTCGAACCCGTTACCACCAGTGACCATCTCTACAAAATATAAAAACAAGGTGAGAACCTTTATGAATCAATTACATATTGACCGATATATTATGACCACAAGATCACAAGACTTAAAAATAACATTGTACTCTGAAAAAGACCGCCAACTTTTTCTCAAAGCCCTAGAGAAAAATAAGGCGGAATTCTTCACGCACCCGAAGAGAACAAAAAAAAAACCTAATCGATTTGTGATAAAACATCTCGACACAGACATCCCGCTAGACTCAGTGCTAGAGGCTTTTGAGCCGGTTGAAATTAGCCATGCCCGGCGTTTTCATAAAACCGCCCCTGATGGAAAGAGAACTCCTCTTTCCAACATCTGCATTACAGTAGCGAATGGCGTTACAGCCAAGGATATTAAAAATAAGGTCCGCCATGTGGACCACGGTTCTTTTTCGGTGGAGCCCTACAGAGAAACAAAGGACCCCCTCCCCCCACAATGCTATAAGTGTCAACAGTACGGACACACAAGGAACTACTGTGGCCGAAAGGCTAAGTGTGTTAGATGTGGGGACAGCCATGACATCAAGGACTGTGAGAGGAAGGACCCACCAAAATGCTGCAACTGTGGAGGGGAGCATGTTGCTTCCTATAGGGGGTGTCAATATAGGCTCAAACTAGCCGAGCTCCTGGCCAGTCGAAGAGGAGGTAACAGAGAAAGTTCTACAGGGTCTCAGACACGAGATCCTAACCGGACCAATCAGGGACCGCCACAACCCCCCACCCCTCCACCACCGACCAGCCCTCCTATTCGCTCAGATCCAGAGGACCCTCCTCCTTGGGTTGAACGACTAATGACACATATAACAGACACAGTCACTAGTTCAGTTGGAGACCTCATAGAACAGGTGAAAACCTTAGTACAAGTAGTAGTGGGGCTGGCCAACCGCCAATGAGAGGCTTCACTTTACTTAACTTCAACTGTCGAGGCCTCTCATAGACCTTTGCTGTGACTCCAGGGATTTCAAGACACCATCCTTCGAGGAATTGTGAGAACGACGACGCTGCGAAAGAAGAAGCCCCCGGAGCTGCACGAAATTTTCGAACTGCCAACGGTTCCGGAATACATAAAGCGGAGGCATATCAAATTTTTTGATTCCCTCCAACACCTCAATAACCCTCTATTTAATTCCTTAACTCCGGCACCACCCCCTGTACGATGGCAAAAGACAGTCTGACTGTCTTCACTTCCAAATTTTTCTAATATATAAATACTTTTGATTTGAATTGATGTTTTCAGGAGAAAGGACCTCAAAAAAAGGTGTGCCCCAACACCTCTGCAGATACATAGCGCCCTCTACCTCAAGATCACCCCCACTCATACAGGCCTTAAAATGTAACACAGTTACAGTAAAAGGCACTTACCTTTCTACCTCTTTACATCTAACGATGTAAAGAGTATTTACACTGTTTTTCTTATAGATAGGGGCTATGAAGAGAAAAAAAAAAAAAAAAAAAAAAAAAAAAAATTTGGATCATCGAGGAACAATGGAAGTGATTTCTGACAGGGCTCTTGTGAGAAGGGTAACTATAGTTGATAGTTTCTTGGATTTCACGAAGGAAGGATGAAAGAATCGATGAGATATCACCAAAACTTTGGGAGGAAGTAGGATAGGGTTCTGATATTTGCAACGGATGATTACACTGTCTTGAAGACGGTACCTGGAATGGGATTTGGCTTGGATATTGTTGAGGAGATATGGTTTGCCCATGTATTTATACTGGAGGCTTGATCTGTTGGTTCACTTGTTGTGGTGTCTGTTGACTAGTTGATGGGTAAGGATTGATTATTTTGGGAGGTCGGGATGGAAAGGATGTTTGAGGCGCCTGATTTTGTCACCGTCGATTTCTTCGTTCGACCGTCGTGAATTCATTATTTGGTTGAAGAGTCTGAGATGAACCTGCTGCTGAGGTTGATGGCTGAGGTTCAGTGAGTTGAACGGCTGAATGGCTGGGTTGTTGATATTGAGACTGTTGTACTTTTGATGTTGAAGGGAAGTCTTTGAGAGATCTATTGATGACTGGGATTATTCCATCTTAAAATAGAGGTTTAAACGTGACTTTTTTTATTCAAACGAAAATTTTGAAGAGCGGAGACGAATTGAGCTCCAGGTTAATAGTTTTTTTCCGTATTAGGAGAAACAGAGTCAATAGGAGCTCACTCAGTAGAACCTGCCTTCTAGTCAAGATAGTGTTTTAAATATAGGAAGAGTTGAGCTCCTAGCTGCTCCTACTATCCTAATATTAAACTATCAAACTAAGCCGAAAGACTTTTTTGGGGAACACGTATCGCTTTTGAACAACTAGGTCTCCGGTAATACTTGTTCCATGTTATTATAACTTATAAACTATAAAGTGTTTTATTATCAATATCAAGCTCAATATAACACCAAAACTTTGTAACATCTTGCGCTCGCCACCTATCGATAAATTTTCAAACTTCATTGTTATCCACAAAACATCGCTTTTTTAATAACAAAATAATTGAAAAACAGTATATTTTATTATCGCTAAACTTTCCTGGAACTATAAAGATGATGTATTGGTTGAGATTGGTTCAATCGTTTTTGCTGTTGGTGATCACAAACGAAAAATGGCTTGTCCTTATATATAGTAGTATAATTTAGTAATACAAACAGTTTCCGTTCCAATGGTTACGATGGTACCGGTCGGCAAGCCCGCCACCAACCCTTACCTTTTATCGATTCTAACCTTCTTCCGATTTATTTCATTGTTTTAGTCGCTACTTTTCGAGTGGAAAGGCTATTCTTCATATAAGGAGACACTCTATGTTGGAAAAGTAATTTTGTATTATATAATTTGTAACTTACTTTCAAACCTGTATAACAGAAACACTTCACAAAATAGAATTAAAATTTCAGAAAATATCTTACCACAGAATATTCGTGGTTTATTAGTAGAGAAACGTCGCGCTAGGGCCAAATGGCATAGAATTCGGTATCCAACTGACAAAACATATTATAATAAATTGACTAACAGACAAATCAGAACTTACTAGATGTGTTTTGTAATACAATTGTAAATTTCTATTAATAAAAGAATAAAAAAAAATCCTAACTCGTGTAAAAGTTAAAAGTCTCAGCAAGGAGGCCCAAAAACTGAAATGGAGATGGGCTGGACACCTAGCCAGAGTCAAGGATGAAAGATGGTCGAAAAGCAGGACCGAGTGGACACCGATCAGCCAAGTGAGAAGCAGGGGAAGGCAGTACATGAGGTGGAGGGATGGAATTACCCGAAGAGTGGGAACCATCCAGTTGGTGGTGGCCAGGGACAGAGACTGTTGGTTCAAAATTATAAATAATCTATAGGAAGAAACAAAATTTGTTTATTTTATTTTTGTGGTTTACAATTTTTTATTTTATTTTATTTTATATTGTTATAACTCAGTTTCTATTCTGCAAAATTATTTTGGAGCTGAACTCCATTTTAGCTCCTAACGGAGAGGCTTTTGTCATAAATATGATGCCAATAAAGCTTTATTATTATTATTATACTTTTATAATTCGCACATAAAGTGGTGATTGTATTTTTTCGGGGGTTTTCACCAACCGAAATTTTATAAGTTAAGCGTTTTCCTGAGTATTAATGTTGTGTCCAAAAGTACTGCTTTTTGTGCATCTTCTAATTTTCCAAGTAATATTCTTTCTTCGTTAAAAGAATTTATTGTAGTTTTTCGAATCAGTCCATTGCAAGGTATTACCACCGGCAAAATTTTGACTTTATCCAGCTTGTATATAGCCTTCAGCTCCGTTGCCAGATCCTAATACCTGGAAATCTTTGTCACTATTGTCTTATGGACATTGTCATCAACAGGTACAGCTACTTCAAATATCTTGCCGGTTCCCTTGTTCATATCCAGCAACAAGATGTCTGGCTTATTGTGAGCGACTGGATGGTCGGTTAATATTTGCTGATCCCAGTACAGCCTATATCCACCAGCTACCAATACATTTTTCGGCTTATATTTATAATATGGCACCGTCTTGTCAATCAATCCATATTTTTTGCCAATTTCTTGGTGGATGATTCCTGCCACACGATTATGGCGGCGGAGGTATTCTGATCCTGCTAACCCAGTGCAGCCCGAAGCCAAGTGCTGCACTGACTCAGGACTTTGCTTACACACTCGACACACCTCAGGGATATCCTCCCCACATATCCGTCTCCGGTAAACATTAGTTGGTAGTGTTTGGTCCTGCATCGCCATCACGAAACCTTCCGTCTCCGGGAAAATATGGCAACGCACGAGCCATTTTGTGGACTTATTGTTATTATTATTTATTTATTGAAACACACATGAGTGGTGATGTAAACGTTTGGGGGTTTAGTACCAACCAAAAGTTTATATATTAAGAGTTTTTCTTATTATTGATGCTGTGTCAAGTAGGACTGCCATCTGTGCATCTTCTAATTTTTTCAACGAAATTCCTCCATCTTTGAAGGATTGCACTGTCGTTTGAGGTATAAGGCCATTGCATGATATTATTACTGGCAGGATTGAAATCTTTTGAAGGTTGTAAATAGTCTTCAAATCACCAGCTAGTTCTTGGTACCTGCATATTTTCGTGGAGATGGTCTTTTGTATGTTGTCATCTACTGGTATTGCAATCTCAAATATCTTTGCTTCCTTTTTTGGTTTCCAGATCCATTACTAATATATCAGGTTTGTTGTGGAGAACCATATGGTCCGTTATTATTTGCTCGTCCCAAAATAGTTTATACCTCCCTGACGTCATTATTCTTATTGGCCTATATTTGTAATAAGGAACCATTTCTTTTATCATTCCATACATCTTTCCAAGTTCTTGATGTAGGATTCCTGCTACATGATTATGTCTGCGAAGGTACTCTGTACCTGCAAGACCAGTACATCCAGATGCCAGGTGTTGTATTGATTCCGGACTTTGTTTACAAAGGCGGCATTTTTCTAAAATATTTTCTCCGCAAATTCGTCTCCTGTAAACATTGGTAGGAATCGATTGGTCCTGTATCGCCATTATGAACCCTTCAGTTTCAGGGAACAGTTTCCCATTTGCCAGCCATTTGGTAGACGATTCCAAATTTATGGTTTCTTCCATAAGTGAAAAATAATATCTACCATGGAGCGGTTTTGATTTCCATTCTTCTATTACTGCTTGGATTGTTGGTTCTTCTTTATCGTGATCCCTTGCCAAGCTGAGAGCTGTATGGTCTCGATCCATAACACTAATTGCTCTGAATTTAAGTGATTGATGTGTGCTGAAATAATTTCTTAGGTCATTCTCAATACGTCTGCACATCCCATGAGCATTCAAGAGTCCCCTACCACCTTGCTTCCTGGGAATGTAAAGTCTGCTAACTGAGGATTTTGGGTGTCGTTTTCTTGTACGGACCATTTCCACTCTTACATACCTGTCAATGGCCTGCAGGTCTGTATCTGACCACTTAAGAACACCAAAAACTATAGATTAACGCGGGAAGGGCCCACGTATTTATAGCTTTTATTATGTTACCACCAGACAGTTGTGTGGTGAGGAGGTATTTAATCCTTCTTTTAAATTTTTCTTCAAACCGTTCCCTAGCGTTTTTTTTTTGAACTTCAGAAGCTCTATTAGACCCAAATATTTGTACTCATCGTCTTCAGATAAATTGGTTATCCTAGTATTATTAGATAGCCCTATACCTTCACTTTCTTTTAGTTCGCCACGTACAGCTTTTAATGTAGCACATTTCTCAAGACCGAATGTCATTTTTATATCATTACTGAATCCTACAACCAATTCCAGTAATGTTTTCATGTCTCTCTCATTTGTGGCATACAATTTCAAATCATCCATATAGAAACTGTGGGAGATGACGGGTCCAGTTTTTACATTTAAAGGATATCCTTTTTTTGAAGAATTTAGTAATTCACTGAGAGGATTGAGTGCTAAACAGAACCATGTTGGACTCAAAGAGTCTCCTTGATATATTCCTCTTTTTATTTTTATTGGGCCTTCGAGGATATTCCCATTGGTTTGCTTTATACTGAGAATAACGCTCCAGTTATCCATCAGTCTGGAAAGTAAGTCAATGACAGCATTATTAATTTTATATATCCGCAGCGTTTCCTTAAGCCAACTATGCGGAACAGAATCATATGCTTTTTGATAATCTATCCACGACATGAAAACATTTCTCTGTTTTTTTACTGCTTGTGCTGCTATGAACGAGTCAAGAACTAGGAGTTCCTTGCAGCCTTTTGTATTACCATAGAGTTGTTTCCAAGTTGTTGTTCGGCCATCAGGTTATTTCTGTTAATGTGTTCCATGATCTTATTGTTTAATATCCGAGTTAGAAGCTTATAAACTCCATTGAGGCAGGTGATAGGTCTATAGTCCTTAGGATCTGGATTAGTATTATTATTCTTTGGCAGTAAATAAGTAATGCCTTGAGAAAAGTCACTTGAAGGAGCTTCTTTTCCCTCCAAAAGACGCTGATAGTAAGCTGCCAGGACTCTATGAGTGCTTTTAAAATTTTTTTTAACCAATAATTTTGTATCTTATCTAGGCCTGGGGACTTCCAGTTTTGCATTGTTTTTACCGCTTGCACTACATCCTCTATAGTAATAAGTGTAGGTTCCATACTGGGTACATTATCCATTTTCTTATGAACCTCAGAAATCCAAAAAGCCTTATGATTATGATTTTTAGCTTTTTCCCATATAGCTTTCCAAAATTCACCCATATTTTCAGCTTTTGGTGGTACCTGCCTGAGAGTTTTCTTTTCTAGTGATCTATAAAATGCTTTTTCATTCGCTTTAAATAACTTTTTTTGGTTCTTTCTTTTCATAGATCCTTTGTACCTTCGTAACCGGCATGCTAATGCAGCCAATCTTTGCTTCTGCTTGTCCATATATATGCTTAGTTGTTGTTGCATTTCATCTTTTTGAATAGGTCCAATATAAAGAACTATTAGCTCATCGATTTTTACCTTCAGCTTCTTTGACGCATTACTAGGGTCATTTAGGTAATTTGTTAAAATTCCAAGTCGTCTTCTAGTTTCTTCTATTTTTCTTGTTATTCTAATTTCCCAAGCTGGGATCTTATTTTCAGGGCTTTTATCAGTTCTTTTAATATTTGTCTCTTTCGTTTTTATGCTTAGCTCTTTTATTACCGTTTTTGCAGCTATGTATATATAATGATAAATTTCAGAAATATCCATTTCTGGCGTTAAAACTGTTTGAAGAATGTTGTCAATTAACTGGACAATTTTAACGGTTTCTTTTCCATATGGCACTTTTACGAGCAAGGGGCGGTCTTTGAGTGGCACACCTTCAAATACAAAATGCTCAGATGCCAACAGCTCTCTGAGCCTAATTTGCTCTTCATTATTCTGGCCAGTTTCTTCTACACATTCTATAGCCTCAGGTGAAGCGTTTGTTACCTCTCTACTTTGATCCATATTTTGGTCACTTTCCTGTTGCAATATTTCATTTTTTATATCATTGATTTCCTTTGCAGACAAGAAATTCTTTCGAAATATTACTTTTATTTGGTCCGCGATGCGTTGTTCTGTGACTATAACATCAGGGTATATTTCATGCCAAAATGGCAGCAGTCTTCTTCGGTATCCTGTTATGTCAGTCTCTAGTTTAGTTGCCAAGTACTAGGCACGGATGACAGCGATGTTCATTTCTCTTGTCCATCTCATCCGCTTCTGTCTTCCACTTGGATTTGGGGGTGCTCTTCGATGCGCGGGAGACTGTAAAGCCTCCAAGCCCAAGTCCGAGGTAAGTCCGTTAGAAGGCCGCCTTACGGTTCCATACAACATCGGGGCACCGCTCGCACTACCAGTCGATGTCGAAGGCTGAACAATGATTCCCTCCGGAGCAGCCCTCATTCCGGATTCGTCCGAGGCTTGTCGTCTAGTACGCACCATTGTTAATGGGAAGTTGCATTTTATACCTTCTGCCAGGTTCTTGACCAGCCGCCTCTAACATGAGGATCAGACACTGACCAGGATGCCGCCCATTCTGGGTTCAGACGCACCTGGATTTGAGCTAGTTTTGGTCCGCCCCGGGTATTTTATTTCCCCGGTGCCCACCATATCTGGTGAGGGTTCCCCTATCCGCCACCTGGGGAGGCACCCGATGGAAGACTAGGAACTCCACACGGGTTATTATTATTATTATTATTATTATTATTATTATTATTTTATAATTCGCACATAAAGTGGTGATTGTATTCTTTCGGGGGTTTTCACCAACCGAAATTTTATAAGTTAAGCGTTTTTCTGAGTATAGCTGTTGTGTCCAAAAGTACTGCTTTTTGTGCATCTTCTAATTTTCCAAGTAATATTCTTTCTTCGTTAAAAGAATTTATTGTAGTTTTTGGAATCAATCCATTGCAAGATATTACCACCGGCAAAATTTTGACTTTATCCAGCTTGTATATAGCTTTCAGCTCTGCTGCCAGATCCTGATACCTGGAAATCTTTGTCACTATTGTCTTATGGACATTGTCATCAACAGGTATAGCTACTTCAAATATCTTGCCGGTTCCCTTGTTCATATCCAGCAACAAGATGTCTGGCTTATTGTGAGCGACTGGATGGTCGGTTAATATTTGCTGATCCCAGTACAGCCTATATCCACCAGCTACCAATACATTTTTCGGCTTATATTTATAATATGGCACCGTCTTGTCAATCAATCCATATTTTTTGCCAATTTCTTGGTGGATGATTCCTGCCACATGATTATGTCGGCGGAGGTATTCCGATCCTGCTAACCCAGTGCAGCCCGATGCCAAGTGCTGCACTGACTCAGGACTTTGCTTACACACTCGACACACCTCAGGGATATCCTCCCCACATATCCGTCTCCGGTAAACATTGGTTGGTAGTGTTTGGTCCTGCATCGCCATCACGAAACCTTATTATTATTTATTTATTATTATTATTATCATTATTATTATTATGATATATCTCTTGTCGGTTGGAGCTACAGTTTAAATAAATAAAGTTACGTTTGAAATCTAAATATTAAATATAGGGGATTTTTACATTCTTTAGCTCTGATGGTTTTGCTCGGATAAAAATTTTTCCAATAGTCTACTTGATAGAAATGAAAACGATAATTGTTTTTTCATATAACATTTGTAGCTAGGATCAACCGTTTCGAAACAATATTGCTCGATTGAAAAAAACGTCGCGTTTAAAACCCACAAGTTTTCTAAACTTTGTTTCTTTTAATTAATCATTAATCATTAATACTTAATTTAATTTACATTATTTAAAATCATACAAGCAAGAGGAAAAAACATAGGGAAAATAGGAGGATTGATGGTCAAGGCGGTAAACCCTAAAACATGTTCCATATTATTATTTATTTATCCGGCAGGATTATAAATAATAATGAATTGCTGACGCTATTACAAGATGTTTAAAGAAAAATAGGAAGGAGGAAAATTGGTTTACTTCATCTGGTCGCCAAGTCATATCGGTATAAAAGGTAATGATATGGCTGATAAAGCAGCAAAAGAACCTCTAGCCCTCCCAGGACCTGGCAAAACCTTTCTAACGGCACCAGAACTGGCACGCCCACTTAGAGAGACAATACCCCGAGAGTGGCAGGATCACAGTCCTACAAGTAAACTCAACGTTATTAACAAGGACATAAAACCATGGTGTCCTTAGCCAAACCATAGTGATCCTAACGCGATTAAGAATCGACCATAAAAGAAATACACACCTTCACCTTATAACCAAAGAGGCTCCATCCAATTGTGAAATTTGTGGCAATGTATATGCCCAATACTACACCAAAAAGCTAACCGAATCTGGAATACCTCGAAACATCTCAAAGGCGCTGGGCAACGATGAAAAAATAATTTAAAAAGTAATAGCCCTCCTTTATAATCAAAAGCTATATTATAAAATATAGGCAATAACTTTCTATCAAGAACAGACGAGCGTTGATGACCTTTAGGTTTTACGCTCAAAAAACTCTCAAATAAATAAATAAGAAAAATAAATAAAACTTCTATTGTTAGTTAAAATTGTCTAAGTTCTTTACTTATTGGTTTGGAGTGCGGTTGAAGCCGAAAGGGGGGATGCTAATATTATATGGGTGTGTGTGTGTGTGTGTGTGTGTGTGTGTATAGAAACTGATTTTTATTTTATGATATAGAAATTTTGGAAGGTTTGGAATTTTATTACAAAATAAACAATTATGTAAAATATTTCTCTTGGAGAGATCGAGAAATCTATATCCAATCTACCAAAGCTGATTTATTTCGACTAATAGTGGAAAGAGGGAATAACAGATCAAACGGAACATCTTGGGCTAGAGGCTTCGATTAGATCAACCGTTGCCAAAATCTTCTCGTTTCAAAAGGTTCTCCCAAAATTTACTCGCTGACTTGTAAGCAGCCTTGCAGGATTGTTTAATAATATTACAAATTATATATATATATATATATATATATATATATATATATATATATATATATATATATATATATATAATACATCAATTGAGTCTTTATACTGTGATGGAGATGTTAAGTATTGATTTTGGTAAAGTTGTATCAAATACTACACAGTTTTTAAAAATGCAGCACATAAAAACAGCTTGTGCTGTTTACATAGATACATTTCAAGTACCGCAAACGCATGTATAAAAATAAATTCAATTTAATCCTCTACAACTTAGATTCTGACATTTTTTCTGAAAAAATTTCGTGGAAGGCACTAGAAGCAAATGTTTGACAAAAAGTGAGGTAAAAATTATTTTTTCAAAATTTATCGATTTTCAATACCGTATATCTCGAAAGAAAATATGTATAAAATTATTTTATAGGAAATGTAATTAGTTTTTATTTTTTTTTGAAACACTTTTTTCTCGAGTCCACCGTTTTCGATATATAATCGATATACCCAAAAATGGGACCATCTCCCCTCCCCCCACCGTTAGCTGACCCCCTAATGGCGAGGACTTTTAGTATGTTTACCTTCTAACTATTCCTAACGAAGCTGTGAGGTCAAAAGTTATCGAATATCCCATGCACTCTACACCCCTCATTTCAGCACTCATTGGCTGGACTATAACTACCAAGCAAGCAGCGGTGGATACGTGATGGAAGTGGTGCCCAAGAGGTGGTACCTCAAATCGTATTCACAACAATGATGGTAACACGCTCAGTATCCAACCTTAAGACCTCCAAGAACCTCCAAGAGACCCATACCATGTTAGATAGATAGAAGATAGACTTTTATTAATAAAATTTACAGAATTTTATGTTATATACGAAATTGTTCAAAGTAATATTACTGACATAGCTACGGCTGCCTAATTTGAAAATGATTTTAAATCATTATTGTTTATTTATTTTTAAATATGTGAATACTTATTAATTTATTCACAAACGATACAATACAATCTAAAAACATATTACATAATATATTATTAATTATTAATTATTTCTTGGAGCAGAAGATAATCAGGGATGCAGTCAAAGTAACACCACGTCTAAGAAGGAATTCTTTAATAGAAGGAATTCCTTCTTAGACGTGGTATTACTTTGACTCCATCCCTGATTATCTTCTTCTCGATTCATCGTAACAGTCAACTATACTTTTATCATTAATTATGTCTTATATAATAATTTCATAAATACCCTATATCCTATAATATCATAATTATATCTCAAATAATAATATATACTTATATCCAACCATTATTATACTATTCATTAAACTATTTAATAATATCTAACTAATATCATTTTTATCTATTTATAACATATATTATTAATCAATAATATCCAAACATTTATCAGGTTATTAATAATTAAAATTTTGAATATGAAAGGAACGGTAGATATAGGCTTCTTTCAAGTAACTCACTAGAGCTGCCCAGTCTTCACCATTTAGGTATTTGACCATATCAATTTGTCATAGTAACTACACCAAAATATTTTCCTCATTCCCTCCAAGACTTTACAACGTCCTAAATAATGGAATATATCTTTATTTTCTCCAATATTACACATAGAACAAATGTAATTCTGTCCCTGAATGAATGGTCTATAGTTCAAGTTGAAAAGTTCGTCTCTAATTTTAATTATGATGCCTATATCGGATAGAGGTAAATTTGAATTAATATAATCAATATCAAAGGATATAGACCCATACCATGTTCTAAGGTACATTCTCTCGGAGAAGGCTCACAAAATGCCTACAGGTCTTGGGATCAACTTCCGATAGTTCCCCTTGTGTCATCCAAATAACGTGTTTGTAAGATTTAAGTATGAAAATTGGCAAACATTCCTCAAGTTATATAGAAAATAAAATAAAACAAAACCGCTAGAGTTGGAATGGAATAATAATTAAAAAATACAACATAAGCATTGTTTTCTACCTAAAAATAAATAAACCCGGAGCTCGCTGATACAATACAAGAAGAATAAAAATCCTCAGATAATAAATTATGTTTATTAAGGCCTTGTAGGAGTGAGGTGAAAGGGAGGGGGGGTTGTAGTTTTATTTGTCTTAGCAGTTGGGCAATTTATGCAAATCTATTTCACCTTTATGAATATAAGTTCCTCTCTTCTTCGCTGGCTAAGAAAGCGCTAGTGGTGTCATTAATATGCAGCCGCCATATTGAATGTAAGCCTCGCTGGAGCGGAACAATAGAAATCTCCAACAACTTCATCAAACTTTAAAAAATATATGAATGTAGTTTACCGGCAATAGTGTTTATTTTTCAAAAATTTGATCAAGTTACAAAAACAAAATACTAGTGATGACTAAGTAAACAAACAAAAATAATATTAGTAACTAAACGTTCCAGTAATTCCAATAATGAAAGAAATATTGATAAACTCCATAAAATTCCTGTACGAAGAACTCCATCATAAAATTTAGATAAACCTTAAGGTTTGTTTTATTTTGATTCCGATGTTATTGTTTTTTTTGTTTTTTTTACGTGAATACGTCTTTAAATTTGCTACCATACGGGGGCAATCAAAAAAACTAATGATAACAAAATCGGAGGATACAGTTTGGCGTTGTAGTTTCGAATCTATCCTTTACATCCAAAATTAAATTTTACCACTGAATAGCTAAAGGATCAAAGAATTCATTACGAGAAACGAGAATAGTGGCGCATTGCGCGCGGTGGAGGGGGAAGCCCCGCAATTTTGAGGTTATTTTGCTGCGTACCGAGATTAGCAATTTGTATAACTTTTGTTTTGGAGAAACTACGATGTTCGGTTAGGTTTTAATCGTCAGCTGTCGTCAAAATCTATCTATTGTGAATAAAACATTAGTTTAAAGTAGTGACAGTAAATATAATGAGGTATTAAAATAAAAAAATATATAAAGTCGGTCTATAGGCGTCGAAAAGCCAAAACCAAATACAGAGATCGCATACGGTTGGAAAGGGCTTCTCAAGAACAATCCAATGGTAATAATAAAACACCATATGATCGAGTCAAGCACTGACGGGAACGTATTAAGGTTCCTCATCAGCATTGTTTTATACCTTTTACCGCCATTAATGCAGAAAGCTTGGCCGCGCATTCAGAACACATCTCTAATGATACAATCATCAACCGATCTGATTATTTGGCAATCAGCGAAACTTGGATGGAAAATTCCATGCCAGTGAATGTGCCTAGTTTTGATCTATTGTAATAATAACATATTGTAATACCGCTAAGAACAGACAAATTACCTCTACATCATCGGTAGCGGTATCATCATCATCAAGTCGTAAAGCCGGTGGAGTCGCCATATATCGCAAAATCAATAGCTTCACTGATTGTAATAGAGTTGACATTGACATTTCGGAAATTTATTTGGAAATAAAAGATGCAAAACCTGGTGATGTCATTATTCTATTTGTATCGCTGGAAAGAGGAGAGCCTCAGCTTTATCTTTTCATGTATATAAATGTAAAATTCGATAAACCAAATCCTATTCGAAAAGTTGGAAAAGCTAAAACAAATTTTGATTTTTAACTTGAGTTTGAAACCAGTTAGAAATATGAAACAAAGACATTTCAAGCTTATTGCCATCTTATATTTTGGGTAAAAATATGAAATTGATAGGTCTTACCGTGAATCAAATTTTTGTTAATTTAAAAATAATTACTTACAAATTAATTTGGTCAGGGAAATTTAGAAGTTTACGGTTTTTTTAATGTTTTATCTGGATGAAATTTCGTATTTAAGAGTTCTTTTGAATGCTGAATTAGAACCTGACGTTGTTTAGTGTAAAAAGATTTATAATGGTAGTTTGCTTAAAGATCTAATAATTTTTATGTATGATTAATACATTAATTATTCCAAATCAAAATATGTGAACTGTATCTTTTTGTTAAATCCGCATTCAAAAATAAAACTCTTGGTGCAAAAATCATGTCGATATCATTTTTTAAACTCCAGATAGAAAATAAATTATTAAAATGCTGTTTTATTTTTATTTCTCGGCTTCTAGGGCCCATTGGTAGGAGTGGCAAAATACGTGTCTAATTTTTGCTGAACAAGAAACTCCAAAAATCAAAAAAAAAAAATAACCAGCAAGATCCGTGAAAGACTGAGTATGTTATTCATCTTTAAGTGTTTTGTCATAGCCTTGCTACAACTGTGTCATCTCAGTAATTTCATACATCGATATGTTAAGTAGCAGGTTATTCGTATGTTATATCACATATATCAAAAAGGTTTAAATGCATCCTTGTAATAAATTCAGTCCCTTTTTCTGTCAGTTTTTGCTCTCTGTGACGTTGTATGCCGAACGATCCCTCTGGTACTGTTGTAGTCTTTGTTGAATGTGACATGTTTGCTAGCAATGGAGCTCGATAAAGTAGAAACAGCCTGAGGGCAAACAGTTATAAATCATTAATTTGAGGCGGGGCAAGAGGTTGGATGAACTCAGCAGGTGGGTTAGTCTCTTTGACTTTGTTCTCTCCGGCTTCAGCTCTCGTCTAGGGACAAACCCAGCCGGGCAGATCTAATTTTTAGGAAATCTTCATTTGAATCGGATTTCTCCAAAAACAAATAACATTTATCCATAATAATGGGGTGTATAAAAAAAAATGACCCTTTCTTAAACAAATATTTGTATTATTATTTCTTTGATATAAAATACAATTAATACTCGAAGTATAGTCCATTGTTATCTACCGCCATTACCCATCTGCTAGCCAATTGCTCGATGCCACGCTGATACCATTCCTTGGGATGGCTGTCAAAGAATTCTTGGACAGCATTTTCAACCTCCGCAAAATTATCAAATTTTTTCCCTTGAAGAAAATGGGCCATGGATCGAAACAAGTAGTAATCCGAAGGTGCGAGGTCTGGACTATATGGTGGATGAGGTAGGAGTTCAAACCCATGAAGTTCTTTTTCACCTTCCCCATGGAAAGAAGATGGCGACTAGCAGTATCTTTCGACGCACCACACTCCCTGGAAAATTTAGAATTTCATAGGACACTGTCATGTTTCTTCTTTGAAATAAATAACTGAACTGAGGCTTTTTTTGAAGAAGTCCAGTGTTAGTAAACAAGCTTAGAGAATGCTCTAAAGGGATTATTAAGTATTGGTAAATAATAAATAGCATTAAGATATTTACAGACTTTTGAACTCTGGAATTTGATAAAACGGTCAATTTTTTTTTTTTTTTACGCCCTATTATTATAAAAGGACAATCCATTTTTCGTCTGTGATCACTAATCTCGAAAACTACCGAACCAATCTGCATCAAATTTTTTCCACATCATCTTTATAGTTCCAGGATGGTTTAGCATCAACAAAATTTAAAAAGCCATAAATATGTGAGGTTTGAAAATTGACCGATAGGTGGCGAACGCTATTCAACAGAGGTTAGAAAGAGAACATGTTGTATAGAGCTAAACACTGATAGTAAAATTTAGTTAAATGTAATTCAATTATTAAAAATGATTTAACTTTGTTGAGTGACATGTGATTCCCACTGAAGTTTAAAAGTCGACCGATAAGTGAAACTACTGAACCCATCTCTACCAAATTTTTACATCATCTTCATAGTTCTAGAAAGGTTTAGCTATAATAATATTTAGAATTATAAAAATTTAAATGTACAATGTTAAGTGTCAGAAATGAAGTTTGCCATACTCAGTCCCAAAGCTAACTCCGTACACCCAAACAGGTCTAATAATACAGTCATGTATATGATTCTTTTGTAATGAATTGGGAGCTTTGAACGTTTGTCTAGTAAATATTGAAGTAGTCTGTAACGACGGGCAGTTTCTTGTCGTTTTAGTCTCGACCCCAAATTAGTATAAAAATGTGGCATTTATTTAAAAGGCACACCTCTCCAGCACTTTCCCTCCGTCTCAAACTCTGCATATATAAAAGCATGTTGGGACCTGCCCTCCTGTACGGTGCCCCTCTTCTCACCCGTCTTTCAGACGAAACTAGACGGCACCTGCAGCGGTTCCAGGACTCCATGCTCAAGAAGAACCTCACTGAAGAAGAAGCCAGAAGACCTCTACGAGATCTTCGATCTTCCGAGCATCCCGGAGTTCATCAAGCGCCGGCATGTCAAGTTTCTGGACTCTCTGCAGTTCTTAACGAACCCCCTGTTCAGAACCTTGACACCAGCGGACCGGGGGTGGCGCTGGCAACTAACAACCGGACCGTAATGAAGATAGAAGCGGACCAATCACAGCCCAGCAGACACTGGGTAGGAATGTGGCCATTGGGACATTTCTTATTAGTTTATTAGTTTTTAAAAGTTAATTATAAGTTTCTCCACAACAAGGTTTAGGTGAGCCCCATCACCTAAACACATATCTTTCTGAAAATCCTCACTCCATGATCCCACAAACTTTCTGCAGGTCCTACAATGTACCTAGTACAGAAAAGGACCAGACCTCAAGAAATCCCATTCCATTAATAAATACAAGTTTAAATCCAATAGGGGCTTGGAAAAAAAAATAAATAAATAAATAAATAAAAGGCACACAAAAAGTTTTTGTAAACCAGTGTAATCTACCAACTACCACAGCCGATAGGAAACAGAAATTGTTAATAATGATTCAAAATTCTATTTAAAGAAGTCAACACTTTGGCAGAAGTTTTTTGCTAGGAATGAAGGTGTATTTTGGTTATAATAAACATGTTTTCTGATCATTTATTTTATGGTTACATTTTAAAAACAAAATCCTGCATTAGATTACGTAAAAAGCGGAATACTTAATCTAAATATATACACCTCTTACTACATAGTATACTTTTAAAGACAAAGTTTCTCATTTGTTAAATTAGTCGACCTAATTATAACTCCAATTTACAAAGTTGAGTATAATAGAGATGTTTATATTTAATTGCGATAAATCAGCTGATTTATAGCATTCGATATTCGAATCGATTAGCCGGTCGACTCAGATTAGTAATAGAGAATTAGCTGGATAAACAAACGATATAACTGCCCCGATATTCCATTAGTCAGCGATAATAAGCGCAATTAAATAGAACCCCCCCCCTCCGCTAAATTTCCAATAGTAATTAAAGGCGATATCTGGGACAGCTGAGCCCAGGGCCACCTCAATACCAGCCGTGGATTCGGACCGGACAATGAGGGAGATCCCAATGCCAGCTGAATAGTGCACAGTGGCTTGTATATAATATCCTTGTCCCATTCACCGGGGAGGAGATAATGCCTGGATCGATTTGAAAGCCATGTCAATTATTGAACCCCTGGAATTGGTATCCTGTATTCTGTTAATAATAACAACATCCTAGGTAATTTTGTTTCAACAAGGTGTATCTATTTATAGAAATATCGGCTTGTTTCTTTTAACAGTTACTTTACGGTAACCAGTTAATGCTCAGATGATACATAACCTTACTAAATCAGTCGGATAGTAAACAGCACTCAGGAGTTAACTCTAAGACTAGTGAGCTATTTTTTAACGATATTCTAGATGCAAATGAAAATCACATTTCATACTTTTTAAATTGTACTTCAATGTTTAAAATTTTATTTTATTCAGGAAATATGTTTTTGTTTTTTTTATATACTATTAAATGTGCATGGTATTCTAAAAAAAGAGAAAAATGAATAAAAGTGTGTGAATTTATTATTTTTTATCAATCAATCAATCAATTGTTAAATTTTTGATCTAGTTTCACCCAATTTTTTTTATACACTAAGAGATACTCACCCTGTATATGAAATTAAAGTAAGTTTTGCTCTACAATTTTGATTCTGACGTTTTTTCTGAGAAACGATTGTGGAAGGTACTAGAAGCAAAAGTTTGACAAAAAGTGAGGTGACATTTGTTTTTTCCCGACAATCACCGATTTTCACTAACGTATATCTTGTAAACGGTTAGAATTACGACAAATTTATAAAAAATCAGTTTTATAAAAAATTTAATTCGATTTTATGTTCATTTTGAAAATATTTTTCTAGAGTCTTCCGTTTTCAAGATATTATCTAAAAACCAAAAAAATTAAACTTCTACCCTCCTCCCCACCGTTAGCTCACCCCCCAGGGACCAGGACTTTTAGTATGTTTACCTTCTAACTATTCCTAACGAAGCTATGAAGTCAAAAATTATCGGATATTCCATGCACTCTACGTCCCTCATTTCAGCACTTATTGACTGGACTATTATTGTTAAAAAAAAGAAGGAAAATATGTGGTAAAGTTTGAAAGTTGACAGATAGGTAATGATCGCTATTCAAGAGAGGTTACAAAGGTATAGTGTTATATAGAGATAGAAAATTATAACAAAATTTGCTTAATTTTAGGAAGTTTTCCAACTCTGTGTCTCGGAGGTATAAAACACAATGTTCATTTTTTACAAAAAATACATTATTACATTATTCTTATTCACCTGTCCACCCTTTATACAGAGGTATAGAATACTAAGTACTAAACAAATTAATTGTAAGGTAAGTTACATAAAAATTTTTTTTTTTTTTTTTTTTTGGGGGGGGGAGAGGGTATAACAACCTTTTGTACTCCAATCAGGGCAGGAAGGACGGGTTACCAACCTATTCTAGCCTCAGTGATTCATTTCGTATGTATAAATATAATAAACAGTTTAGGAAATGAAATCTTTTAAAAATAAAACCGATTCAAATTGGTCTCCTATAAATGTATGGAAATGTGACAGTGTTCTGTACCTCCGAGAAGTTTTTTCTTTTTCTTTTTTTTTTTTTTTTTTTTTTTATTGATTGCTTTAAATTATAAACATTATGGCAATTGAGTTAGCCAATAACAATAATAATTACACAATAGTAAATTAGCAAGTACAAACAGATGAAAAGTTTTACATGCTATACCTACATTAACATTAACAGAAAAAGCATTTCTTCATATTATAATAATTTATACGAACAAATGATATTTTTTTTTTCTTACAAGCTATAATGATATATACAAACAAAGAAAAATAAAATGAAAATAAAAACATACATTTTTACAATTCATAATAATTGATATTGACTAGAGCCTTGGGTGACAGAAGTTGTAGCAGCAATCGCAATAGAATCCAATATTTTATTTAGTTAACTCAAAAAAAAAAAAAAAAATCAATTACTTTTAGCTATCATAAAACATTTAAAATAAACAGGAAGACGTTATTTATCTTTTCTATAATATTGTAGTATAAAATATTTTCCAAAGATAGACTTTCACCTGTTGAACTATATAGTCTGTTTATTGGGTATTTCTTTCGACAATTATCGTGTCTTTGGCACTCTAACAACAGATGTTTTAAGCTATTTACGATGAATAAGCTAAAATCTTCACATTTTTCATTGCTTTAATTTTTAAACTATTATTTTTAAAAAATATTGTCAAGTACATAGTCATATTTGGCTATTCTCAGTCGGCTAACGGTTCTTATTTTGGTGATATTAATATTATATTTTCAATAATCTTCCGGCTGTGGGTTATTAAAATTTGAAATTTCCATAAATAATGAGTTATATCTTGTATTTAAAGTACGATCAATGTCTGTTGATAATAAATGATTAGTGACTTTTTTTATTATGTTATTTTATTATTAGATAATAATTTTTGTAAATTAAAAAAATCTTGAAAGTGTTCTGGGATATTGCCGTTAATGGTTAACTGTTTAATTTGAGATAGCCAGTTATATTGAAAATCTGGTTTATTGGTATGTAAATCTAAAAGTCTTTCGAGGCAGATGCGGGGTAGCTGATTTTCTGGTAATGCCATGATTTTAATTGAAAAGTTTATTATTTTTTTTAGTACTGGGATGAATAGCGGATTTCGCCCTGTTTCTAATCTTACAATATAATTTGGTCTGCATTTGGGAAGGAAATATAGTGTTTTTTTAGAAATTTAGAAGTTAAAACGCCAAATCTGCTTTAAAGTTTACAATAATAAAAAATTGAATAGATGGTACAATATTGAGTGGCAGAAACAAGGTATGGTACACTGTCATGTTTAAGTGTTTACTTATGGTTAGAAATTTAAATGCAACCTATATATATATACCATAACACTATAACTTATTTTTAAAATAACAAGAAAAAAAACGGAGGAAATAGGGCAAGAAATGGTGTTTTAAGGAAATGTGCTGAGATTTGTGCATTCAAATTTTTATTTGTAGTTCCAACGTTTCGGCCAACAATTTAAGTCTTCTTTAGGGCTAGAAGAAAGAAAAACAAAAATTTATTACAAAGAGAGGGAATAAATGAAAATTATAAGAAACAAACAATAGAATGAAAGATAAATTCAAAAATTTAGTAAAAAAATAAATTAATTAATTAAATATATTGTTTACAATATATAAAAGGATAAAAAAATATACTTACATATTTAATAACGAGAAAAGTAGATATAGTTGATGAGGGAGTATAAAGATTAAGTTTATGATCAGGTGGATGAACTATATAGTTGTAAATAAATACGTGTACTAAGAATAACATTTTTTTTTTTTTTTTTTGCATGTAAATTACATGAATTGATTTACAACTGTTTAAATACAGTTAGTTTAAAATAAAGTTGCAAACATATCAATTGTGTCGTCTAGTTGCAAAACCGGCCATCTCCAAAAACCAAAATTTTTCAGGAGAGCTGATTTTCTGTTACATCACGCCAAAACGAAGTAGGAAGAAAATCTCTTCGGTTTTTAGTGGCACAAGGGTAGTGTGTTTGAAAGCACTTTTAGAAATGGAAGGGGCAAGTGGAGGGGGTGAGTTAATCAATTTTTTATTTTGGATTTGGCCGCTTTTGCAACTCAGTTTGGAGTTGGCCGGTTTTGCAATGAATTAGAACTTAAAAATAACTAAATTTAATGAAAATATTGGGTTTTTTGGGATGCAAATGAACAAAACTTTCTTCAATAAGTGAATATTATTTGAAAAAATTAAACTCTGAAATGT
Organism: Euschistus heros; assembly: GCA_003667255.2. Classification (NCBI taxonomy): domain Eukaryota; kingdom Metazoa; phylum Arthropoda; class Insecta; order Hemiptera; family Pentatomidae; genus Euschistus; species Euschistus heros. The sequence continues at coordinate 626,975 of RCWM02000473.1, read as the reverse complement.
TGTGGTGTAACTCAAACATCTAGACGGAAAACAGACGAGAATTATTTTTAAAGTAATAAGTTCCGAAAATAGACGGAGAGAAATGGAAGGCAGAAGTTGAGAAAGCCAGAGGCCACTATATGTTGTCTGTTGTGCTAAAAGAAGAAGAAAGAAGAAGAATTTCCGAAAAAAGTAAATTAGAAAAATATAAACATTCAGAAACATATACTCTTGCTGTATTATCGTCTTCAACAGGCGCACACATTTCTTTTTGATATTCTTCTTCATCCCTCTCATCTACTTCTCTGCTTTCTCCTTCTTGAGCAGCTGATGCCACGACGTTGCAGTAAAAAATCAAACGATCTGTAGAAAACCTCCCTTTGAACTAGCACCTTATTATTTGGTTTGGTTCTGAAAAATCTCTTCGTTGGGGTGACTTTGAAGTGCCATAGTGGAGGGGGTTTGAGGAGGGCATTACTGGGACTTTTCCAATCAAGATTTGTGTAGTCTCTTCCTGGCTTGAATACAGTTCCACTTTTCGAGAGAATGCCGAAAAACTCTGAAGGCTGAACGAGACTCGATTTTCTTTAACTTCTTCTCAATTTGGGTAAAAATCCGATCTGGAGGGGTTTGTTTCTTCTCCATGTTGCATGGTCTCTTTGTCTTTTTCTTGCTAAATTAGCTGGAACTTCTTCTACAAACTTCTCCATAAAGATCGAATGAAAAGTGTACGAAACGATAAAGGCATAAACGTTAACTACAGGAAAAGCAGGAGCAGACTGATAGTTACCTGATAAAAGGCCTTCTTGAACTGAAACAACAGCGCGGATGTGGAGATGGCCGGTTTTGAAACTCACTCACGGAAGGATTTGGCCGGTTTTGCAGCACACTGTGTTTTTCAAACGCAGGTTTAACAAGGATTTCACGGGTTTTTGCGAGGTTTCTTGTTTTCAATAGCTGGAAAATGTATCTTAGGACTCAGAAAACAGAAAAAACGTATTTCTCAAAATTGAGGAGTTGGCCGGTTTTGTAACTAGACGACACAATTAAAGTAACATAGAATAAAATTAAAGTAAATTTTATGATTTACAAATTTATTTCGGACTAGTTTTCTGAGGACGGTTCTGGGTGGTACTAGAAGCAAATGTTTGGCAAAAACTAATGTAAAAATGGTATTTTTCCGAAAACTATCGATTTTCAAAAACCGTTAAAAGAACGATATATATGTATAGAAACAAATAGAAAATTTAATTTTCTTTAGTTTTTATTTAAGATTGTTTTACAAGCTAGTTATATGAATAGTCGAGGAAATCCAGAGGAAAAATAAAGAATTACGGACGTAATATTCCCACCAGGAAGACAGCGGCAGATTAGCGCTCGGATCGGGGGGGGGGGACATTCTGCCAACTCCTGCTGCCCTGATAGTTACTAAATCCCAACACTTCTTCCTTCTTTCTCTTTGTATAAAAAAAATCTATCGAGAAATAGAATAATTTATTGCCAGACCAAGATATCTCATTTCAAGGCAAATGATACTATAAAATTTTCGGCAAGACATTTCTCGAAAAGAATATTTTATCGGAGCCGGACCGTGTCTTAACGTGTCTTTTTCATAGTATACTTTACTTTCCGGCTCCGACAGTGCAGTACTGCAGTGACTTTGCCCCGTTCCAGTTCTTTTTCTGCGTTTAAATTTTATTCCATTTTTTTTTTTTGAAAAACTGGATGTTGAAAAATTCATTGATTGCGTAAGGAGTAAGAAATTGAACATTTTATATTAATATAACAATATAAAAACAAAAGAGCCACTACGCATAAATCTTCGGTGGAAAACTGGGCAAACATAATGACAAAAGACTATGAAGTAATATACATAAATGTATGTATGAAGTAATATACTATAAACAACAAATCGTTAAAAAAAATATATATCTTCGCTTCGGCTGTGCTCCCGGTCCGTACTGGAACCCGCTTTGTATGATAATATAAATACTCCATGTATTTGTGTCAGCCTGAAGTGGCGGTTCAGAAATACTGGACCTGTTATTTTGTAACAGGTATGGGCTGACTGAACGGCGTCCCTGTTACCGATATTCAGAAGTAACAGGTACGAGATACTTGCATACTCACTTCAGTACTAGTAACAACATTCATACCTGTTACCTTCGTACTGCGTACTGCCCTAAGCTAGTATTTCTTACTTGTCATCTCTAACTGTTACCAGATACTCGTTTACCTAAACCAGTATTTTTACTTCCACTCTCGTACGAGTATTTTCTTGTAAAATGTCAGCCGGTCTTCATTGTATTGGACATTCTTACATCCTTTTTTATTTTATTATTATCAATAATCATTAAAATACACTCAAATATGTAATCTATACAAAAGCAATTATATTATTTTGGCTAGTCATAAATCAAATAAAAAATATGTATGCTGTTATAAAACATCTAAAATCTTAAATAATAATTTACCAATTATTTACTAACTTGTTGAATGTTTTTAATTAAAGTTTTATTAAATGTAATCAGCCAAAAAAAAAAAATGTAATCTTCATTCAACTACCAGTATTCTGTGAATAAAATGGAAAAATTGAATTTTATAGAAACGATAGAATTGAAAAAAATTTTAAAAAAATAACTCTACGTATGTTTAATATAGATATGGCTATGAATATTTGAACTTCTTGACTAGAGCCGATATTGAATAGGTAACAGGTATGCGAGTAACAGGTATGCTAAAATATCAGTGTAACCCGGTAAACGGTTACGAGTATGGAGAGACGCTGACTTAGAGACAAATAACAGGTATTTGTTACAGATATTTTTTGGACCTGTATCGGTCGTAACTGTTACTGAAAAATATTAGTTTAGACCATCCCTATACCGAATACGACCGATCCACGTTCCCGGTCCAACTGTAACGACAACTACCGGTCTCCGATACCGACAACTGTTTGAACTCATCAACCGCCGACATTCCAACCTCAAAACTGACCCTTACATGTGTTACAGCTCAAAGGATGGATAGGTCTTTTGTTTTTATTTATATATATTTTTTTTTTTTTCATACAAAGAATTTGGAGCTCAATTATTTCCTTGCTTGCTGGATTCGGCTCTATGAATGTATTGTATGATTAATAAAATTTAAAAATTCATGATTCTTTTAACAAATAGCAACAAAAGATTCTCCAATCATTAACACTTGAATATCTATTTTCACAAGTCGCTACCTTACAAATATTATTGTAAGATGATTTGCAAGACTTTAATGTATTTCGAAAGCGTTAAAAAACCGTTTTTAGAACAGTTACATGTGTGTATCGGGATCAGTTTGGAATAGCTACAGCAAAAACCGATAACACTTTTGTGCTATTTTGCTAAAATCTTAATCTAAATAACAATACCAAATTTTTGTTTGTGGATATTAAATTTCAGTCTACTATCTATGATCACTCTCAAGTACTTAAAACTTTCCACCCACTCTTAAATAAATTTAGCATAGCTATTCATTTTAGTGATTTATTTTATTTTTGTTTTGTTTTGTTTTTTTGGTGGGGGAGCCCCCCAATTATTATTATACTTATATGATCAAATAATAAATTTAACTAGCTTTGAGATGAAAAAATGAAATTCTGAATCGGACAAATAGTTTCGGAGTCATAGTGGAAAATGTGCAAAAAAAAACTTGGATTTCACATAAGTGTGGGTTTTTTAGTATTTTTTAAAGGACATTGTTAAAGCTTTATATATAATAGTCTAGTAGCAAATTTAATCAGCTTTAAGATGAAAAAAAGTAATTTTGAATCGGAAAAATAGTTTCGGAGTTATAGACAAAAAAGTACGACGAACATGTTTTCGCCAAGAAGTGGAACTGAGTTGGCAATTTCTACACTTTTTCTAAAGACCACATCTTTGCGGTAAATGGTCCGATTTCGGAGTAATTCTTTTTTCATTCCAGCAGCAATTAATATTTAAAGACTTTATTCGAAAAAAAAAACTTTGTTTTTGTATTATAGGTAAAAAAACCGAAAATAACATGTATTTTTTTGTGATTTTGGGTATGAAACCGACGTCTGCCGTAGTAAGAAACTTCAGATTCGGATTCAGGACCCGTTTTTCTTGAAAACGGACTTTTGGAGCTTATTGGAGAACTTATTTTACTGGACTATCTCTAGATTTTATAAAATCGACTTTGGCCTCCTAGATTAGCTAAATACCCCCCCCCCCCCCCCCATGTGCGACATTATGACTATCATTGACGGTCAAGGGAACAAACCCTGAAACATGTTCCATTCTTTCTTAAGTCGACAGGCTCAAGGCGGCCAGTTTTTTTTTTTTTTTTTTTTTTTTTTTTTTTTTTTCTTAAAATATATTTATTATTTCCTTACAAAATAATAAGATGTGTTACAATTATTTAAAATTCATCGCAATATCTCAAGTGTACCAGAAGAGAATCAATTAGAAGTGCTCGTATGTCAGAAACCTAACCTCAGAGGAAGCCAACGCCACTGAAACCCGACACTGCCGGAAAATGGAGATGTAGATGTCCACATAGCATTGACTGTCATCGTATAATGGTACCAAATGGTACTAATGGTACTATCGAAAAATTCCTTCATAGAATGTAGACTACAAGCATATTTATGATCATGATGGAAATCATGAAAGTGAGGGAAACTGATAGGGTGTGGGGGAAATAGAAAACATTCAAAATCCAAATAATATGAAGTTTATAGTATAAAAGAATAGATAATGAGTATGACATCAACTAGTCGATTAAAAATATTAGTTAATATAAATTAAACATTTAAATATAAAACTTGAAAGAAAAACTAATTAAAATGGTAAGATATTATAATATACATTTAAACTTTGAAATCGAAAATTAGATTAACATAATAAATATTATATTAAATTAATATAAACAGTGAATATATATATATATATATATATATATAAAACTATGAAATAATTCTTGATTATTAAATATTTTTTTCTTATCCACTAGGCCACCGAGCTCGTATCCGAACCAGGGAAATCTTCTCTCTTCACTGATCCATACCCCCGGGCACTCGCAATTGCGATGTACAATTCGGGGATGAATGTTCAATTTGAACATTACTTTAAACGGATCTATTGACGAGCTGTCATATATATATATATTAAACTATGAAATAATTCTTGATTATTAAATATTTTTTAAATATATTTTTTATTTTTGAAGAGAAAAGATTTGACCCCGGTTGGGATTCGAACCCAAGTCTCCACCTCTCTAGCATGGCGCCTTATCCACTAGGCCACCGAGCTTGTATCCGAACTAGGGAAATCTTCTCTCTTCACTGATCCATATCCCCGGGCACTCGCAATTGCGATGTACAATTCGGGGATGAATGTTCAATTTGAACATTACTTTTAACGGATCTATTGACGAGCTGTCATATATATATATATATATTAAACTATGAAATAATTCTTGATTATAAAATATTTTTTAAATATATTTTTTATTTTTGAAGAGAAAAGATTTGACCCCGGTTGGGATTCGAACCCAAGTCTCCACCTCTCTAGCGTGGTACCTTATCCACTAGGCCACCGAGCTCGTATCCGAACCAGGGAAATCTTCTCTCTTTCACTGATCCATACCCCCGGGCACTCGCAATTGCGATGTACAATTCGGGGATGAATGTTTAATTTGAACATTACTTTAAACGGATCTATCGACGAGATTTAATGCTAAATCCGAAAATGTGGTCAATATTTGAAAAATATTTCAGCTTTTATAGAAAAAAAAAAACGTGGTTTCCTCAAAAAAGTCTTTGTTTTATCATATATCTGCAACGGATTGAAAGGTGAGATCTGCGGCATTTTGCTACATGTTTGTTCTAGTTTTACCCATTTTTTTTTTATACACAAAGAGATACTCACCCTGTATTAAGATCATTATGCAAGGTTTTGTTGGAGACATAATATGGGGCGTTGGTTACGGTTCTCAGGAATTCGGATTGAAAGGATTGGATACGTTTGATGTTCGAGTGTTTTGCTGTTCCCCAAAGTTCTAGTCCGTAGGGCCAGATAGGCTTTAGGATTGTCTTGTAAATTAAAAGCTTGTTGTCTATGGAAAGTTTTGCATAGTATGGAATATAGTTGGCTGAATCTTTTGTTAAGATCTGGTCTTTTAAGTGTAGTATGTGGGTTCCAAGTTAGTATTTTGTCTAAGATGAAACCAAGATATCGCACTGTATCAGATCTGGGTAATGGGATCTTATTGAATGGGATAGTTGGACAGGAACTACGACGCAGAGTAAAAGTCATGTGGGTGCCTTTGGATTCATTGACTTTTGTTCTCCATCTGTTGAACCATAGTTCAATCTTTAAAAGGTGATTTTGTAGGTTAGAAGAGGCTGTTTTAGGATCATTATGTGATGATAGCATCGCTGTATCATCAGCGAAGGTTGCAAGGAACGTCTCAGGAGTGGTAGGAACGTCAGCAGTGAAGAGGATGTAAAGGACAGGACCCAAAACGCTACCTTGAGGAACTCCGGTATCTGAAGTACTAGAAAAAAAAAAAAAGTTAATCATTGCAAAAATTAAGACCTTGTTCTCATTTAACGTTACCTACTTATGTTATGGGACAAATTAGGGAAATAGATTTTGACATTTCGTATTTTGTAAACCAGTTTGTAAACCAAACCAACGATGGATAGCTCTTTCATTAGCACTTCCTTCACCAAACGCATGATTAATATTTCTTGCTGCCTGGGCAGCGGAATGAACGAGTTTGTACTCATAAAAAAAAAAAATCGTTAGGAAATCGAGTATTTCTATGGCCACGGTTAAGATTATACTAAATTTGTATGCCTACTTGGGAAAAAACAAAGACAGTTTGGAAATATAACATTAACAAGTGGTTATTATAGATAGTAAATATTTTGATAGGAATCAACAGGCATCGCTTTAATCCTCTACAAAGATTAAGATTTAAAAAATCGGCCATTTCATGTGTGACAACCCAATATTAAATATGCGGTATACAATGCAAAATAATGATATGATTAAAACTTGTGGAGGAACTACCAATTGGTAGTACTCTAATGAAATATCTACAAAATAAGAAGATCCCGGGGCCATCTTCTTTTCAGAAACCTCGAAGGATTGCCAGGAATGGAATGGGAAGCAAGTTGTGCAACAAGTGGGTTTGGATAAGCAGTGAGTTTATTATGAAAACAAAGGTATCCGATTCGTGCCAAATCAGCGACATATGGGCATTATGGTCAGTATGGCATTATGGGCATTGTGGATCAGTTCATTTGTGACAAAGTAAGGAGCATTAAGGCTTTTTCGAAGGATGTTGGATTGGAGTGATTGGATGCGGAAGGAATTCGATGGTTTGGTGGATCCCCATAACTCTCTATACCATAAGTCCAAATAGGTCTGATAATCATCATATAGATGAGTTTTTTGTGGTGAATCGGGAGATTTGAACGTTTGTTAAGTGTAGTAGCAGTCGAAATCGACGTGCAGCTTCTTGTCTTTTCAATCTTGAATGAGGGTTCCAGGTAAGTCTCTTGCCCAGATAAAATCCAAGGTATCGTATTTGTTCAACATTAATTAGCTGTACACCATTAAAGGATACTGGAGGACAGGATGAGGTAGGTTTTCGACGGAGGGTAAAGGTTATTTGCTGGGATTTATATTAACTCTGCAGTTATAACACCATTCTTCATAGGAAGTGATATGTGACTGGGGTGTCTGGGGTGCAGCAAATGAATCATCATTGACTGATAACACGCTGGTGTCATCACCATAGGTTGTGAGGATAGTATTAGGATGAGTTGGGATATCAGGTGTATACACGGTCAATAATTCATAATTTAGTTTTAATTATTTGAATGCACATAGAGCTTGAAACGGTCAAGGCAACCTCTAAAGATGTTTCTTGTTATCAGCCGAGAGGCACAAGGGGGACATTTTTTTTTATTTTTTATTATTATTATTCCTTAATAAAACTTGGATTATTAGTTTAAATTATCAAAGTTCTTTAAATGGGAAAGCGAATAGTTAATTGATAAAGAAGTAAAATGCTGGATTTTGAATATAAATAATTAAGACTCATTTAACATTATTAAAATTGTATTTAGAATAGAAAGGGCCATTTTGGAAGGCAATATGGAGGGAGTATATTGCTTTGGAGTTGGGCCTTCCAGAGCGAGAGGACAAACACACCAGACCTTCAACTTGCCTCAAAAGTTTCAATATCATTCCCCCCCCCCCCCCCCCCACCATCACTTATACAGGGTATATTTGTATTTATATTTATTTAACCTTAAATATTTAAAAGTAAATTACTCAAAAATAAGAAGTATTTAAAATTCACTACCAATCTATGCAATACAAAAATGGTATAATATCCTTCCGCTATCTTAAAACCGTTAAATCCTGGAACATTTAAAAATAGTATCTGTTCGCGCCAATCGGCGCTTATATGAAGGGGAGGAGGAGAAAAGATCTAGTATATCGTATATAGACGCACCCTATGAATTTCCGGTGCAACTAGCCCTTATCTGCCTTGATCCCTACATGATTTTTCCTCTTTCTTCTAGCATCTGCGTTCCAGTACGCACCTATACAAGTTGTCCAAGACCTCATGGTCTTCCATCGCTTTTTTGACCAAGGCAAAATAGCCTTCCAGGACCCTAGTCTTGTTATAAAAGTGTGTTAATAAAGTGTGTTAGTCAGTAAACATTTAGTTATACCCTTAATGAGTGGTGATATAAGAAGAGGAGAGCCTGAACAAATTTTGCAGCCTGGGAGAAGCATTCGCCAGCCCGTAACGATTTCGGAGGCCTCCGAACAGACCGTCGGCGGCAATAACAAGGTGAGAAGTTTTTTATGTAACATTTGTTTAGGTTACCTTCTCAATAATATCTCCCCAAAGGTGCGAAACCTCGTTTTGATATTTTCCAATACAGTCCATTTTCTCGAGGCCGAGGCGAGTTTTTCGCATCGGAAATTATCATTCTTTTCGTTAACAGTATCCTTAAGAACAAAAACTAAAAAGACAATAATGGCGGAATATCCTTCGTTTGACTTGAAAATCATTAAATCCTGCCGGAGCTCAAAATAGTATCCTTAAGGATGAAAACCAATATATATGTGGCCTTTCACCATTTTAAAATTTTTGCTTGTGCAAACTTCAAACCTGCGTTTAGACGCTCCAATTGATTTGCGCAAACTGGCTTGTGCAAGTCACTTGGCGCAAAGTGTATGAGCGTGTTAACCGGCCTTTACAGAATTAAATTTTTGGAACCAATTACGAAATACAACGAAAGTATTAAAGTATTTGAATCACATTGAAATCGGCCATACAAAAAAGGTCTATTCTTTGCAGTGCTGACGATTCTAACATATCTCTTTTCCCCCGCGTAGCAGTAAATTTTCCCCCGTTTCTTCCCCCGCAATTTCACAAATCCCCCACCCCTGATTCCATACAAATGACAAATGAGTAATGTCGCTTTTCAATTTTAATAATGAGACAATCCCGACTCATCCTATCACTGTCCTCGCTACTTATGCTGATGACACATGTTTATTATCAGTAAACAATGATCCCTTTATTGCCTTCCAAACACTCCAATCCCATATCCTAAACCTTCAAGAATGGTGTCAAAAATGGAGAATTAATATAAACCCAATAAAATCTCACCAAATAACCTTATCGTAAACCTACGACTTCCTGTCCTACAGTATCCTTCAATGATATTCCACTAATTCCTGTTGAACAGATCCGCTAGACTCCACTTGGACAAACGTCTTACTTGGAATCCCCATGCAAGACTAAAACGACAAGAAATTGCTCGTCGTTAGAGACATTTACAAGACAAACGATCAAAGCTCCCAATTCATTACAAAAGACGTTTTTACATGACTGTTATTAGACCTATTTGGATGTACGGAGTTGAGCTTTGGGGCTCTACTAAACCATCCAATTCATCTCCTACTGAATAATTCCTTACAGTCCAAAATCCTTCGAAAAATCCTAAATGCTCCTTACTTTGTCACCAATAAACTTATCCATAAAGACCTTAATGTTCCATATGTTGCTGAGTTAGCCCAAACCAGATACTTATCCTTTCATATTAAGCTCCATAACCACTCAATCCCTCAAATTTCTCAACTTGCTTCCCACTCCATTCCCGATAATCCTCCGAGGTGTCTGAAAAGAAGACAGCCTAGAGATCTTCTAGTGTAGAATTTTTATTGAAGTGCTACTGATGAGTATTTCTTTTCAAGTTTTGACATGTTATTGTAATCTTTACCAGCTCATTTACTTGATGTATATATTTGTACAGTTGTAGATTTCAATAAATTGATATAAGAAAAAAAATAATAAATAATGAGACATCAAGTTAATAAATGACTTCATGTCTTAATTAAAAATTAAGAACTAATTCGTATATTCAATGTAATTTATGTGTATAGGTTTTGTTATAAAATAAAAATGAATACTTTAACTTATTTAAAAATAAATATTTTAAATATTTATTATAGTAAAAAAATCTACGCTAATGGAATTTTATTTAAAAGAGTGGGGTAAAAACGGCAAACAAATTTTATTTTAAACTTTTATTTGCTAATTGTTGATCATAACAAAAATAAGGTATTGTCACAAGAGCACACTAAAAATATATCAGTAATTAAAAAAACAGCTGTAGTGAGGTATCATGAATTTACCACCGCAGGTTATAAAAATGAAAGTTACAAAAAATAATTATAAATCAAAATGTCCTCTGAATTAAATTAATTAAAAAAAAAAAAAGAGCTTATAAAGTGAATATGGCAGTTGCTATTTGGTGAGTACACCTTGCTGATGACGTGTAACCTCCATACATTTGGTGAGTACACCTTGCTGATGACGTGTAACCTCCATACATTTGGTGAGTACACCGAGCTGATGACGTGTAACCTCCATACATTTGGTGAGTACACCTTGCTGATGACGTGTAACCTCCATACATTTAGTGAGTACACCGAGCTAATGACGTTTAACCTCCATAAATTCAATAATTTCTCGGATTTCTCCCAAAAAAGATTACCCCATTTGGGTGCAAAGGCATCTAAAATTTTCCCCCTATCGGCAGTTCTGGTTCTTCCATAAAACCAATAAACATCCTTTATCCGTGAAAAATATTGAAAAATGGATTTGGGATGATTTAGGAATGTTACTCTTCAATTATGAAATATAATTCACTTAATTTAAGAACTAACAAGATTGGCTAATGTTATGATTAATTGTTTCGCCATAAATTGATAATTTTGTTCTGTAAGTGGGCAATATTAAAATAGTTATAAGTGGCTACTTAACCATCCAACAATACATGGAACCAATTAGATGTGTCGTTGTTCAATATCTTACAAAGAATAAGTGAACCAAAAAAGACAGAACCTCTTTCATATTACTAGGCAATAATAATGCCTTCATAGCGTTATTGTTCATTCATTTTTTTTTGTTTTTAATAACATTGGAAGAGAAGAATAAAATGCCTCATAATGACGTTAGACAAAACTCAATTGTTCTTAAACAAATGAGCGCTCATAATTTACAACTCTAGTTTCGCTGAATCATAGACAGACTTTTTTTTTCTTAATTATAAGAAACAAATCTAATGTTGTATGATAATTTTTTCAACTTAATGGAACCCATTTTTTATAATCATCCTATTATTTGATTTCGGTTTGTCATCAATACCTTCTAAAATAACTTAATTATTGGCTACTTTAACAATGAGACGAAAGAAGAGAAGGTAGTTTCAAATAATTTCTCTTCTCTACGATGTAATTGCTTTATATTTAAGGGAAAACTACATCTGTCCGGCCAAGGATTCGGTTCTCTACACGCCGTTTTTTAAATAAACTAGATTAAAAAATAAAATAAAATTCTTTTTGATTGGGAATAACAAAAGATCATGGATATGCTTGTATATAATCTACTGCTTTCCCAATTTACATTTAAGAATTAAAAGGATCAAATTACTTAAATTAATAATTAAATTAAATTAACGAACTATGATTATTTGCAAGAAGCAATGTCGAGAGAATACAGCCGTTTGAAATGCGACTTTTTTCATTCAAAGCAAAATAGTTCCTAAAGGGTAGATCCTAGCGACGAATGTTGTTTATCAAAAATAATTCTTCATCAAATTTCTAAAAAGAAGACTATCGAATGAATGAATGAATGAATTACTGTATTTTGTAAAAATAATTACAATTACAGGAAGTCTGACTTCAGAATGAAAAGTTAAAATGAAAATATATATATAAATTGAAGCAAACATAAAATCCATAAATCACACATAATATAAAATTATATAAATATACTACGCATAATAAGTACAACTTAAAAAAAGAAAATTTTCGGCTGAATAAAAAGAAAAACAAAATTTTAGACAAAAAAAAATTAAACAAAATACTTCGAGATAACTAATCACCATCTGAATTAAATGCATTGGTTATAAATAAATAAATATCTTTTAAATGCTTTATGCTTTTAACGGATAAAAGATTTTCCATGGTCAACTCAGGAGTAGTTTTGGGCAGGAGATACTTGCCTAAATACTTTTGCCTTTGTCTCCTAAATGCCGAACAATCCAGCAAAAAGTGTGTGACACCATCGCTAACATTTGTGTCACAAAACTCACAGGATTGATCACTGTTAAATTGTCTATGCATGACACAGTACGACAGTCGTGCATTCTTTATGCTGGCCATCCTCAGTCGAGCGAGAATTCTCAGATTTTCTATATGGATGTTGAAATTTAGGTACGCTTGAGGTGTGCCAAAGGTTGCGATATTTCTGTAATATAGATTAAACTCGGACTGCGCCACTCGATCAAAATCTAAACTTATGAGATGATTCCTCATTGCGTCTTCGAGGTCGAAGCCGTGATGTTTAATAATTTCTAAGTTCGAAAAAGTCAAGATGACAGAAGCTCCCACCATAGCAAGCAGTTTACCAAGCTCTCTCAACCAATTATGATGCATAGTTTTTCGAAATTCAGAGAGCCTCTTATAACATATTTTTGGCAGCTGATGGTCTTCCATCTCCAACATTTTTACCTACCACTTCGACGTCCTTTTAAATATTTTTAAAAGTACGTGAGTCATACCTGTCTCTACCCTTATGTAAAAGTTAGGTGTGTTCCGGGGTAACTTTACAAGAAGACTATTGAAAAATTTTGGATCCGAGCAACTCCAACAGAGATAGAGCCTGTCAAAATATTTAATTTTTATTGAGGATGAAAAAAGCGTTAGACCAAAAAATATACCCCAAGCATTAGATCCATGTCTAAAAAAACATTATTACCTGTATTATTTCCTGAGTAACCTACTACTTTATAGGTTACGAATATAAGTAAGAACAGATAATTTAAAAAAAAAAAAACAGACACACCAAACCTTTAAAAACGAGGAATTTGTTCACTAAAACGTATAATCAAGTGAAGAACAATGAAAATGAATTTTGTTTTGTTTTCTTTTGTTTAACCGTAAAATTTCCACAACAAATAACTGTTGGAAGTTGTGGCTACTAAGCAGCGAGGAACCTGAAATAACAGTTAATTTAATATTTGTACCTCTTTGGAGATACCAAAGAGGACAATCTTACCCCCACCTCTCCGACACGAGATTTCTTATTTTAGTGAACTCGTGCTTTTATTCAATTTTATTTTAGTTTATAACCTATTCGTCCAATGTTTTTATTATTTTTAAAACGAAATAAAACTGTTGTAAAAGGTTCATTAATGAAACTTATTTTAATTATTTAAAGAAGGAGACTAAAATGTCGCCATAATCTAAACTGATAGGCATGCGCAATGCTTTCCCCACCTCCTCCATCTCTTCCTTACCATTCTCTTTCTCAGAGCGATGGCGTTCAGCTTGGGAAAGGGAACCGCAAAGGTAAAAAGAAGCTTGTTTACTATTTATTTTATATTATATTCATCAATATTTACTTGAAACATATTTATAATAGGACGGGAAGAAGTCCAACGCTATCTTTGGTTGGACAAAACACTTCCGTCAGCTCAAGATCTTCAAATTGTTCAAGAGGGACAAAAGATCACCTCAGGTAGTTAATGTAACTTCTAACTATCTATATGTTTTTAATTTTTTTTTTTTTTAATATTATTTATAACTATATATTATTTATTTGTATCTTTTAAAATAGGGTTCATTTAATTTTACCTCAATGGATGGTAATGAATATAAGAGAGTTACTGCTTCAAAGCCTAAACGGCTGGAAAGAAATCGTTACGTAAGTTGAATAGTCTTTTCATTATTATTTTAAAGTATTTCATCTTTAATTATCAACCGAATGTTATACAGGGTGACTAGAAAATAGATGCGGAGCCGGCAGGGGGAGATAGTACGGGCTAATCTGAGTCGATTTTACTATGAGAACTATTGTCCGAAAATTAAGCGTTTTCGAGTTATACTAATTTTTAAAAATTTATAAAATTAACGTCATTTATACGTTAAATCAGTAATAAAACTTTTTTAAAAAAATTATGTGGGGTCGCATGAAAATTTTAGTATCTGATCAAAATCCTGTACCCTCAATAGAAGACCTCAGAAACAGGATAATACATGCAGCACAAGAAATCCATGCCTCTCTTTGGAATTCGGTGGCAGTAAAATCAGCTGTAATAAGTAGAGCGTGTGTGTGCATTAGAAATAGAGGGCGCCGCATTGAAAATGAATTATAAAAATAAAAAATGTAGTTTCAAACAAATTATCCAAAATAATTTATATATACAGTCGATTCTCGATGTATGTAAATAAATCGAACTAAACATAGGGGGCTCCTAGGAGTTCCACCTCTATGAATCAATTCTAATTATCTCAAGGGTAAATGAGGAAATAATTGCATCGATTGCATGTTTTAATAAAATAAAAAAAATACTTGTCTGTTTTAGTGTCCGTTGACAGCAGCGCTCAGGTGTCACTTAGCTCAACTATTTCTACCATGTCAGGTTATGATGCCTACAATGAATTTGAAATAGACATTGCCTTTTATTATCTTACAACACATTATTAGGAAATGAAATAAATGAGAATCATGAAAAGAAAAATTCACTTAGACAAAAATAAAACATTTATTTCAAACAAAATTCATTAAAAACAACAATATCTTCCAAGACACAAGTCATCAGTAACAGTGCGAAAAATCTTCAAATTCCAAGTCATATTGAAATAGATACACTTACACACGCAAAGACAATACAAAGCACAACAATCCAAAACACCTAGGGAAGGTTACGATAACAGTAGGGGAATAGTTGAGGTAAGTGACGCTCTGGCGCTGGTGTCAACGGACACTAAAACAGATAAGTACCAAAAAAAATTTAAATCATTATTTAATATTGTCTAAACTCTTTACTTGTGAGAGCGGGCGAAGCCTCGTTGGGGAATGCTAGTAGGTATACGAGTAGAAGTATCGATAATTTTGTTAGTTGTTTCTTAATGCTCTTTGTTTTGAAGTAATTAAAATATTATTTTTTACTTTGTAGTTCAAGATTGTAAATGTAGATTTAATCTACATTTAATCGGTTTTGGTTTTTTCTAAAAATTATTTTTTTTTTTTTTAGTATACTTTGGTAAATACTTAACTCTTGGGTTGAAATTTTGTTGAGTAAAATCAACCAGATTATATAGGCAGTGTTACATTTACAAATAAGGTGATTGGGTTTAATCAGATTAAAATTTACAATTATATTTAAAATAAAATAAATTATAGTGTTATTTATTTTTGAGGGATCAGTCAAAATTTTATAAATAAATTAATATTAAATAAGTAAATAGTAATAAATATTTAGTTGCTAATGTTGTGGCTAAAACATTGCTCTCCGTTATGAAAGTAGAAAAAAAAGGTAAATGTGTTTTATTTACCTCAACTAACCACATTTACCTCCCTTGGACCATACTTTATTTTCCATATTAACAATTTATTTCTCCATTAGTGGTGATGACCAGCTACATTATGGCCGAAACATTGGCCTGAAACTGTTAATATACTTAGAAATATATAAGTTTACATATGTACGTGTATTCTTTTCCTTATTGTGATACCTATATAAGAACTGTTTATTTATATATTTATATGTCCCATATCTTAAAAGCATACTGCATGAGATTACAACAAAACTAAATTTAGCAAAATTATTTATTGAAATATACTTGAGAAAAAACAATCTAATCAAATTAAAAACAAAAAATTAATTAAATTAACAAAGCCAACTATAAATTACCTTTGCTGTCCATCAGTAGTCAGCCTGTCAAACCCTAATATATCTATAAATCTAAATCTTGAATTTGGATAGCAACTTTTGTTCTATCTCTGGCCATGTACCATGTTAAGTAATTATTTCTTCAGATTAGATTGTTGTCTTTCAAATTATTTGTGTTCATGTATAAAATATTGAATCTGTCTTCATTACATATGTCTGATTGTGAAGTTTTAATTTATTTTAGATACTGTTTAACGTTACCTTGGTCTTTTTGGAAATGAGTTACAATTAAATCCAATGACTTTATACCTTCATTTTAAACACTTTTATTAAGTGAACTATAGCAATAGAATAGATCCCCCAAAATTCCACAATGTGAAGTCTTCTATACTCTCCAGTATGCTCATCCTTTTCCGGTCCAAATAACCCATGCAACAGTTTAATATCAAAAACTTTAAAGTATTTTTATTTCCTTAACATAAGCTATCATGCTTTGTATGTGTAAAGAATTTTAGGTAGAATAATAGTCTGCTAAATTATTTTTTGTATGTTTTTTTTAATGTAAGCATGATTTGATTAGTTTCAAGATTGAAATTATGAATATTCCTACTACTAACCATCAGAATATGTAATACATTATTTTATATAATGATTAAAAATCTCTCCTTTTAAGTATTTTTGTTTTATTATTTGGATAATATATTAATAAAATAA
>RCWM02000473.1:2500-5000 GCA_003667255.2 Euschistus heros | reverse complement strand
CCTGTCTCTATCTTTAAAGAGATAAAAAAATAAAAAAAATAGAAACTCATCAATGAATATATAAAATACAAAATAATAACATAAAAATTGTTGGGGAGAGAGTGAGAGGGTTTTAAGATTGTGAAAACGTTTAAATGTATGTTACATTTATCGTTAACGAGTTAAAACCAAAAAAAAATAAACAAAAATTAATTATTCAAAAAATAAATTACTATATAATAGGGTAGACAGACTAAGAGTAAAAGTGAGTGATGGAGTAGGTACAAAATAGGGGTACGAGGGCAGCAGCCCAAAGTGACATATCAAAAAAGAAAATAAGAGAGAGAGAAAGAATGAGGAAAATAAGTGAGAAAAGAATCATCTCAATTCTCCTTATATGTCGTAAATTAAAATCTTTAGGAGTGAAAATATATTTATATCTATCCTGTATCTATCTTCAAAGAGATAAAAAAAAAAATAAAAAAAAAGAAAATCATTAATATATATAAAAATAGAAAATAACATACAAATTGTTGGGGAGAGAGTGTAAGGGGGATAAGGGGCAAAAATGACGAGAGAGAGTTTAAAAAAAAAAAGTAAAAAAGAGGGAGGTAGTGAGTACTACATTGGTCTGCTAAACCAGGTGTCCGAGATGAAAAAAAGAGACAGAGTGAGATATAGAGAAGGAAATAAAGCTGGTGTGAAGGGGAATAGAAGAAAACAGAGTAAAGAAAGAGAGCGAGTGAAAGAGAGTAATAAAGGTTGAGATAATCATAGAGAGAGTGAATAAAAAAGAGAGAGAAAGAGGGAGAGAGTGTGAGAGAGTTAGATAGCAAAGAGAGAGAGAGAGAGAGAGAGAGAGAGAGAGAGAGAGAGAGAGAGAGAGAGAGAGAGAGAGAGAGAGAGAGAGAGAGAGAGAGAGAGAGAGAGAGAGAGAGAGAGAGAGAGAGAGAGAGAGAGAGAGAGAGAGAGAGGAGAGAGAGAGAGGAGAGAGAGAGAGAGAGAGAGAGAGAGAGAGAGAGAGAGAGAGAGAGAGAGAGAGAGAGAGAGAGAGAGAGAGAGAGAGAGAGAGAGAGAGAGAGAGAGAGAGAGAGAGAGAGAGAGCTTAATTGACCCATATTATATCTGTTATTATTACATTAAACTTCGAACCCCGTGTGGTGCAGTGGGTACTGCATTGGCCTGCAAAAGCAGGAGTCCGAGGTGCGGAACCTTGTCGCGGGGGTAATTTTTTTTTTTTTAAATCAATTTAAAAAGTAAAAATATTTTAAGATTGTGAAAACGTTTAAATGTATGTTACATATGTCGTTAACGAGTTAAAAACAAAAAAAAAATTAATTATTAAAAAAATAAATAAATAAATTACTAAATAATAGAATAGACAGACTAAGAGTAAAAGTGAGTGATGGAGTAGGTACAAAATAAGGGTACGAGGGCAGCAGTCCAAAGTGACATATGAAAAAAGAAAATAAGAGAGGGAGAAAGAATGAGGAAAATAAGAGTGAGAAAAGAATCATCTCAATTCTCCTTATATGTCGTAAATTAAACTTTGTAGGAGTGAAAATATATTTATATCTATGCTGTATCTATCTTCAAAGAGATAAAAAAATATAACAAAATAGAAAATTATCAATGAATATATAATATACTAAATAATAACATAAAAAATGTTGATGAAGAGAGTGTAAGGGAAAGGAGAGGCACAAATGACGTGAGAAAGTTTTAAAAAAAAAAGTAAAGGAGAGGGAAGTATTGAGGGAAGTAGTGAATACCAAATTGGTCTGCTAAACCAGGTGTGCGAGAAGAAAAAAAAAGTCATAGAGTGACTGATAGAGAAGGAAATAAAGCTAGTGTGAAGGGCAAAAGAAGTGAAATAGACTAGAGAAACAGAGCAAAAAAGAGAGTAATAGAGGTTGAGATAATCATAGAGAGATTGAAGAAAGAGAGAGAGAGAGAGAGAGAGAGAGAGAGAGAGAGAGAGAGAGAGAGAGAGAGAGAGAGAGAGAGAGAGAGAGAGAGGAGAGAGAGAGAGAGAGAGAGAGAGAGTGAGAGAGAGAGAGAGAGAGAGAGAGAGAGAGAGAGAGAGAGAGAGAGAGATAGAGAGAGAGAGGAAAAGGCAGCAGTCCAAAAGGACATATGAAATAAGAAAATGAGAGACGGAGAAAGAATGGTACAAAAATAGGGTACAAGGGGCAGCAGCCCAAAGTGACATATAAAAAAAGAAAATAAGAGAGGGAGAAGAATGAGGAAAATAAAGTGAGAAAAGAATCATCTCAATTCTCCTTATGTGTCGTAAATTAAAATCATTTAGGAGTGAAAATATATATTTATATCTATCCTGTATCTATCTTCAAAGAGATAAAAAAAAAATAAAAAAGAAAATCATAATGAATATATAAAATAGAAAATAATAACATAACAAATTGTTTGGGAGAGAGTGTAAGGGGGATAAGGGGCCCAAAATGACGAGAGAGAGTTTAAAAAAAAAAAAGTAAAAAGAGGGGCGAGGTAGTGAGTACTA